>VZRF01012990.1:0-268820 GCA_013396875.1 Vireo altiloquus | reverse complement strand
CGGGCTCAGGGAGAGGTTAATTTCTGACGCTTTGCTGAGAAGTTGGAGGCTGTTAGAGGGGAAGACGCCGTGTCGGCTCCAGGTGTCGCGGTTTAGTACCTTGTCCAAGGTTTTGACGCGGTGGAGGAGGGAAGCGATCGTCCTGGCTTCGTCTGCCAAAAAATTCACTTGCGAGTTTGTCTGCGGCGCGTTGTGAACTACCTGTCGAGACCGACATCTAGGTAGAACACGCGTGAAGTTTGGGGCGGTCCCGCGGAGACCGCAGACCCGTCGAGCTACCCTAGACGGTCTCCGTGAGTCGCTAAAGGCGTTTGGTAGGGGCGAGTGGGAGTCCTGTGCTGCGGGGGGAAAGGGCTCGCCGCGGAGCGCACGCCGGGCGGGGACAGCGGTGCCGGGGCAGCCGCCGAGCGGAGCTGCCCAGGCTGCGGCGATGCCCCTCTGCCTCTCCTCCTCCTCCCCTCCTCCCCGGGGTGGTTGTGGTATCGGAACCGCCTGCGTCGGCGCGACCGAACTTTCCCTGTCCCTCTGCCGGCATACGGAGGGGTACGGACCTGCTGGCCTCGCACGAGTACCAGGGACACCTTGAGCCCACTGGTGGGACTCCGCCGGCTTTCAGTGCCAGGTTGTGCCCCGCAACACACCTGCATCCTAAATACCTTTCAGGAATTAAAGTCTGCTTTCTCTTTCTTGACTTTCAAATATTTCACTGCGCTTCCAAAATCCCTTCTGTGTTGTGCGCCAGCACTCTGAAAAAGCACCTGCAGGTTCTTCCCTTGTAGTGCTGTGTGTGTCATGTGCAATATAGCACAACCACGCCGCAGGTATCATTGATCAGTTGTTGGCAGAGCTGTGTTTGTGTGCTTTGACCCATGGAGCTGATCCACTTTCCACTTTCGTGTGTGGAGCCCCCTGAAATGCAAGCAACATTTAGAGATCTCTGTACAAAATTAGGTCGAAAGGAAAAGATCTCAAAGATCTAAAATAGGAACAGGCTTGGTTGTAAATACTTTTTATTAACTGATGTTCAAGTCAAGTAGTATCAGAGGCATGCGAAGATTACTCTCCAAATAGTGTGATGTTCCAAATCCTTCACTTTCCAATTTCTTTCTCTTTCTTTCTAACTGCTTAGTGAGTATGCATACCACTCCTCTCTTCTAAATGCTTCATGAAATAAATTTGTCTGACTCCACTAACACATCATCATTTTAAACACAGCTCCACTAACTAATCATTTTAAACATACTTCTGTTGCTGGGTGGGAATAATTTTTGTTTATATGTAAGTAACAGGGAAGACCAATGAAAATTGATGTTCCTTATTCTTTAAAGGTGTATTTTTTTGAAATTTTGTTTTAAATTGAAGTCTCTTAGTCTTAAGCCAACCATCTAGGGTTTAGTGGAAAAGGGAAAAAGCTACAAAGTTGAAAATTAATCTCAAGTCTCTTTCACTATATAGAAATGTTCTTTTATGTTTCCATGAGCTTTCCACAGTTTGAAATAAGTAGCAAGGGCACTTTATATTGCTTTTCACTAAGACAGAACATCTTGTTTCCTAAATTTGTACTACCAGGAATTGGTTCATTTTATATGTTTTGGGACCATTTCTACAGAAAGGACTGAATTTTAGCAATCCTTAGCTTTCATTCTGAATTCTTGAGGGAAAGCTTTTATTTCTCTACATGTATTTCTTTTTTAAAAAATTTTCTTTTGCCTTTTTTAGTGGCTACTCTTTGAAGCTAGTCAGGCTTTTGAGGTCATAGGCTAAGCCCTTTGGATAGGGAGTGTTGGACAGCTCATGGGAGTAAAGGTGCATGGCACTGTTCATGCTGGGTAGTTGTAGCTCTGTAACTTTTTCATGTGTTTGTTTTTTTGAATTTACTATTGGTTTATATAAGCTATTTTTATATATTGATATAGAAGTTCAGATTTTAGGAGATAAATAAAGGATGCTTAGTTGGCACAGAGGGTAATAATTTGCTATTAAATGCTGAAAGCAGTAAGTAATGAGCATGTGCCTTCAAATTTATAACTTTCCAGGCCATACCCTTCTTGCTTATCAGTGTGCGTAAAATTGGGAACACTGAACAGCAAACACCACCACCTGGATACATTTTGCATTATGGATGTGGGAGTCATGCATATTGAGATTTAATAATCACTGAGGTAGTAAAATTGTTTTAAACATGAAAAATGCCGCACACAATGCAAACAAACCCTCCAACTATTGAGTTAAACTTGGGACCACTTCTTATACTTATGAAGGAAGTCTTAAGCAAGTGGCATTTATCTGTATTCCCTCTGCGGTGCTTTTATTTAATCCCTTCTGATTATAACTTTGAAAGATACAAGTTATGTCTTGCAGTTATTTTTAAAATGTTGAATTGGAAGCAGCAGCAGCCTTGAAGATTTGATTTTATCATTTGTACCATTAAACAGTCTTGTATTTGTACACTGTGAGTGATCTTATGCATGAGTTTGTGCAGCCTTTAATGGATAACATGTACCTTTC
Organism: Vireo altiloquus; assembly: GCA_013396875.1. Taxonomy (NCBI): domain Eukaryota; kingdom Metazoa; phylum Chordata; class Aves; order Passeriformes; family Vireonidae; genus Vireo; species Vireo altiloquus. The sequence continues at coordinate 266,312 of VZRF01012990.1, read as the reverse complement.
TGTATTTAAAGTGTTCTGTATTAACAGACCATGAAATGTCAGTAGACTTAAGGCTATGCTATAAGAAATGAGAACAGTGGTGAATATTTTAAATACCTTTATCAAATTCCATGGTTTTATGAACAAGGTGGTTTTTTCAGTTTGGTGTTTGTGTAGTATTTATTTAGCATGCCTCACTATTATCATACCAGAAACAATTCTGGTTCTTCTTCCTGGTATGCAGAGACCTTTAACTGTAGCAGTTCTAATAAGAACAAGATATGTAGGACTGCAAGAATAGCATACTTTGGGTATGTAATGAATTTGTCGTGATGTTGTCATAAAATCCTTTAAAAATGTTACCTTTCCTTTGCCCACTTCTACATATTGGAGAAGGGACTAGCTATGAATATCATGAAGTTAGTGGTAATGAATTCAGAAAGGGTGGAACTAGAAGCAGTCAGCAGTGAATCCTTTATCAATGGAGTGTGATGGAGTTACATGGGGAAGGAAATGCTGAGTTTGAACATGATGCCAACATTACTAAGGATAATGGACAGTAAGCCAAAGAAGGAAGCTGCTTATTTTAGAGACCTGAATCGTCTTTAATAAAAGGTGCTTTAACCTTTTATATTTTGTCTGAAAAGTTATATTCAGGAACGTATTATGAGCAAATTTTCTGTCTCTGAAAATTGCTATTTAAGGAAATGCATTATGATACAGAGATATTTCTTACACTTCAGAGTGATGATACTGTCTACAGAATTTTTGAGTCCTGAATAGATTACGTTGATCAGTGTACTGCTTTTACCTTTTGAAGTCATGATAGATAATGCTGTCATATTCACCTGCCACCCAACCTGCTCAGAGGTTTGCTGCCACGCTTCACAAGCCTGGCAGAGCTGACACTGAAAAGGACTTGCCTGTGAAACTTCCGAAGAAACTTCTGGGATACAGCAGAAAGTGGTACTGGGAATTCAGCAGATGGCCCCCTTGCCTCTGAATCATTTCTAAGCCAAGGATGTTATTAGGGTGCACTGTTCTGCCTGTGGCTTTTTAAGACAAGATATAAACAAAGTCTCGTTTGCTACTCAGTATTTAAAGATCCCTTTTTATTTTGAAGGAAATAGAAGGCTCAGAAGGCCCAGTGCCTTAGCCAATTTCTGACTTGGCTAATTATTTTTCTTCCGTTGTTCCCTGCAGCTTCAGCTGAATACAGTATTTTTCATGTACTTCTCTAAGCTGTTTTCAAATAAAGCTGTCAAGCAGCTGCTCCGTTGCACTTGGTGCTTGCCTGAGTTCCTTGGGTTGTTGGGGGTGGGAAAGGCTTCCTTTTCTGTTACACGGAGTTACCTTTAAAAAAGCACAGCTCTCATCCCATGTCTGGAGGCTCCAGTAGTTCTAATTAAGTACATGGCAGGTACTTGAAAATAATGACAGTTTAGTTGATACTGAGCCATAAGCAAGCTGTTTCAGCACTATAGCAAATATAACCAGGACTGAGTAGCACCTTACCACTCTCTGGAGCAGATAACAACACTAGGCACTTGGAAACTTAGAAAACTTAAGTGAGCCTGAGGACTGAATGACTGTAAATCGAGAACAGGAGGGCTGTGGCATGGGCAGCTGTCTCTGTCTGCCTGAGATCAATGCCAGAAACACTAGCATAACCAAGTCTGCCACAAAGTGACAGTGTTGTGTTTGCCGCCAGCAAGGAGAGACATGTGCCAAGCACAGTTGTCAGAAAGCAATTTAATGGCTAGGCATGGTGGATGTGCACCATGTGAAATATGGTTTAGGTGACAGAAGGTTAAGGGAAGATCCACCATATATCTGGGTGATTACTGGAAGACCAAATAACTTGTGGGTTTCTGACTGTAAGCAGGTCATCCTTTAGAACTGTAACTGCACTCTCAACAGGACTGAAAGCAGAGAGGAAAGGTATGCTGGGGCATTACAAGGAAAATGCATAGAAAGTAAAATTTAAGTTAGGAAATACAGTCTAAAGGGACTGATAATAAACCAGCAACTCTAATATAAATAGTCCTTCTACAACAGGAAGGGGGGGAATAAGCCCAACTGCACCAACAAAATTTGGTGACCAACCAAAAGAAAAAAAGGGAGAAATCGTAAAGAAGATGGAAAATGGTACTTTCACTTTTCTGTGCCAAAAGTCTCTGGCAGCTGCTTCCAGGAGAAGTGGCTGCCTGCCAGGGGGGATTCTGTGCACTCTTCTGAAAGCTTGGAGCTGGCTTACGGAGGTATCTGCCTTACAGAAGCCAAGGGCAGGCACTCCTGCTTAACTCTTTCTGATCTCGTTGACTCCTGGCACTTTGTGTTTCAGAGTGGGCTGACTGTGTTTCCTACCAACCCTCCTGCCTCCACTGGGCTGGAGAATATGAACATTCCTGCAGTCCACACTCAGTCTTACAGTCACCTTATTTCCTGATTTCATGGTCCCTATTATGGTGCTTTTTTGTGCAATTCTGCAACATATGAGAGACAGAAAGAACTTCCAGAAAATGGGAATGTACTTTTTGCCACATGTAGCCCTGCTGTTCATGCCTTGTATTAAACCTGGTTTTGTGGAATTTATCACTTCTGAGCGTATTTTGATTCTAATTCAGTGAGTGGGTAGCACTTTGTATATAGCATTGCAATTAAATTTAATCATCTTCAACCAATTTCTGCTGGGGCCATTTCCTTCACCCACAATTAGCAGTAACGTTAAACAGGTGCTTTATGTCTGACAGCACCTTTCCAGCATTCTAATATTTTTATTGGTCCCTCAGTTGAGTTCGTAAACCCAGATCAATTTCTCTGTTATTTTGCATGTGGCAATGCTTGTTTGTCCATTAGTTCCAGAATTATTGCTGTTACATCCATTTGCATTCTCATTTTCAGTTCATACGCATTTTACTCACCCAGAGCATAGCAGTTTAGTGGGTTTTTTACTTTATTTTTTTTTTTATTCTGCACTGTGTACGAATTCAAAAATGAATGTAGAGACCTATTGATTGTGAAACAGGTGCTCCCTTGGATGGTGGTTTGAGCTGTTACCCAGGCTCTAAGCATTAAAGGCTGTTCCTCTGCCTCTTCAACCTTGTTTTCTGGACTCTTGCCCACATGTGCTGTCCATTGTAAGCACTTGCCTGGCTTTGCTGGGGAGGATGATCCAGTTCCTTCTTCTGTCTAAATAAATGTTTTGTTTTGACCACTTTACTACTAAATAAACTGAGTAACTTCGTTTATGCAAATGCTTGCATGTGAGATTAGATTCTTTGAAAGGAAAACTGTGGTCAGAAAAACCTCATCATCTGAATCTGTTTATTCCCTACCAAAGTTTTGCAAAGGTTGCCTGTAACAGGTACCTAAATGGAGAAGGAAAAGAAAGCTTTTAAAGGCTGGCCAAAGTTTTTCCCTACCTGGGTTTTTTCTTTGGCTGCAATGCTTGGGAGTTTTTGGTTTGGCGGTTGGTTTGGGGTGTTTTTTGTGGTTTTTTTGTTGTTTTGTTGGGTTTTTTGTTTGTTTGGTTTTTTGTTTGTTTGCTTTTGTTGTTGTTGATTTTTTTTATTTAACATGAAGAACCTTTGTTAAGTCTTTTTGTTACATCACTACTGATAGCTTTAGAAGACTCAGTCATTACCTTCAAATGTAATTTTACTCATTTGTCCTGGGGAAAATGTTGACTTTTCTGTGAAAAAAAATAGACATTCAAAATGTTTTTATCTGCCTGCTGAAATAGTTTTATTTTAAAATGCCACTGTGGTAGACTGTGAGAGGTTTAGTTTTACTTCTTTATGTGTCTATCTGTGAAAAACAGTGCATCACATTTGTTACAAAACAGAGCAGAAGCTGTAGACCCTCTTTTAGAGCTCAAGAGTTAGGATCTTACTTTGTAAGTGTTGTACATCTACAATGGTAAAAAAAAAATCATGGATAAGGAATAATTTACATAAAAGGTCAAATTAAATTTATTATAATGTTAATGTCAAACAGAAGTACAGACACATGCACGCACTTGCAAGAACCAGAATTCCCAACATAACATGCAATACCATTAAAATCCAGTTTGACTCTCCCAAGAATTAAGCAGTCTTCACTAAGACATTTTGCAAACATATGTGCATGAAGCATGTAAACATCTCTGAATAGCAATAAGAAGATCCTTTAAAGGAACTTTTTAGCATCCACAGTTTTAAGCACCATTTTTTGAAGAATCAGTCTGCTCTGCTCTTAGCCTTTGAACCTTCCAGACTCTGAATGAACAGTATTAAAATTATTTTATTTATGTTGATAATGTGCAGAGGTGATACGGCAGCTGTAGCAATATTAGAGCCACATATCTAGTGTTCAGTCCTGCATTTCTATATTTTATGTGGGCACATATCACTGCTTGTCTTGTACAATCAACTGCAGTGCAAAAGTGTCGAGATTTGTCATCTCCATTTGTCATCCACTGCGCAGAGCGTGTTGTTCTGTACCCAGTCATAAGGCACTTTAATGANTTTTTTTTTTTTTTAATACTAGGCTAAATTTATGTGCATACTAGATAAGATGTAAACATCATCAAAATTTTGTCCCAGTTTCATAGTTATGCATAATGATAATTGGCAAGCTGGTTCAAGTAAAGAAATAGAACTATTGCTGGGAGATTGCATGCAGCTCTGAAACAATTCATACATTAATCAACTCTAGTTTATATCAATTTTTCAATTGATGTTTTCCCTGGAACACATTCTAAAACAGATTTAGTGCTTTTGTGTCAACAGAAATATTCTGTCAATATTCTTCTCAGACTGAACTGGAGAGCTGTATTTGGTGTCTTTGAGAACATTCTCAGTTGTAACCAGCTGTAAATCTGCAGCCCTCATTTCCAACTTAGACTGCAACATGTGAGGAAGGCTTGCGAAACAAGCAAGTTTCCTAGATTGGAAAGTGTAAGAAGAGAGTTCCCTAAAACACACCCTTGGGATAGCAAAATCCTTGCCAGATTATATTTTGGGGTTAAAATTATAAATTAAATCTGTATGAATACTATGATCAGAAGGTCTGCTGGAAATGCAAATTCTTAGAGTTATTAAGGTGTTCTGAGTATTTTTTTCGAAGAAAGGTTTTCATATTCAGATATTTATTGCTCTGATTTTACTAGCTTTCGTGGGTTCCAGAAGGGACCAGTACAAATTGTTCATCTAAACCAATCTTCATTTTTCTATGCTCACCATTACATCTTCAGTATGACATCTTCAGTACTACATCTTTAAGTATGACTTTTGCGTGGTGTGTAAACTCTGATCATGAATTTTATTGGGAGATCTAACTAGAAGCAGAATGTGTATATTTATGCCACCCTTTGTTAGACACTGAAAAACCGAGTTATGATCTTGATGTATTAAGCCCGCTCTTGAGCCTTTGTCTTTCTTTGCACAAAGCTTCTGGTGATGCATTACAAGTTGACAGAGAAAGAATCTGCAGGATCTTCACGTTGCTTGCTTGGTGAATATTGTGGTCCAAATGCTGGCTAAGGCGAGTGGTCGATGGACTGGATGATAACAAGGATTTCTCAGTGTGGGAAAGGCACTGCTTACTTCCAGATGCTGCACCGGTGGCTCCTCTGGGAGGCATTAAGGTGTAGGAACACAATATCCAGGGTTCCCACAATCCACGTGGCCAGAGATTTGTGCCAGACAGCAGCTGAGGGGTGTGCAGTCACCTCGGCACAGGCAGTGACTGCCTGGCCTGGTGGGCACGGATCAGACACTGTCACATCGCTGCTGGGGACTAGCTCAGAAAATGAAACTAAAAAACACAATCATGTAGGTCCCTGTAGAAAACATGCTCACAATGTGATGTGCATGCAAGTAGTTTGTGTGTACCAGATAATAAATACACACCCCATAAAAGTCACTGAATACATATGCAGCTTCTCGAAGCTGTCTGAATGCTTAACTGCTGTCCTTACAAAGCTGTAGAACTGCTCCTCCTGTAGAGAAGAGCAGGGCTGCTTTGTTGTATACATCTATAGGATGGACACTAGCATTTTTTCCCTTCTTTGATGTTTCAATATACACTTACTTCACTTTAAAGAGAAGACAGCAAAACCCATATGAAAGAAAATAGTTTAGTCTGACAAATGGAGAAAGATCAGGTTTGTACTACATGCCAAGATTTCAATTTTCATTTGAATGATAAATATATCCTTGGCTATTAAATATGGAAAAGAGGCAATATAAGGAACAATGTTGGACACACTGCTTATTCACAAAAAAGCATCACTTTTAAAAAGTTCTTTTTCTGGGAGTGAGTGATAAATTTTTGTGATGACTAATAATGGAAAAATCACAGATGTGTGATCTTTGATGCAGACGTATTAATATCCTATAAAACAAAAATGGCATTGAAATAAGTATTGAATATGTAAAGTTGCTGATTTTATACTTTGTTCGTCTTCTGCTGACGAACAAAGTATAAAATGTATTGTATGTTGCATGTATTGTATACCATGTGCAACAGGAGATTCTTACTGTGTATATATAGTGTACAATTGACATGTTTTATTGCTTAGCATTATAATAAGCGTCTTTTATAAGTTAAAACTTAAAAAATACAGACCCAATATTGTGGTTATTTATCTCAAAAATAAACCCTTCCCACAAAATAAACAAAAAATGGCCTTCAAATTTATTCTCTAGAGGACATATATTATTTGAAGATGATAACACTCAGTGGAGAAAGATAGGCCTTTCATTTTGGCTTGGTTAATAAATCTGTGCAGCACCGGGTTAGAGCTGTCTTCTTATTACTGGGGAACAAGTTTTCATTCTGTGAAGTTAAAAAAAAGTCTTGACAGCACTGGGCTTTTTATTATATAAAGCAGATATGATGACTTGAAATAGAGGGTTGTATCCATATGCCGTGTTATTACTTCTAATGGGGAAGGATAATAGAGCAAATAAATTAGTTGGGTTTTTTTTTCTTTTGACAGCTATCTGCTGTTTATATTGTTATTTTTTCACCTTATGAATCACTGACATTGTAGGTGATTGAATTTGATATCTGTGGGTTGTGGAATCAGCCTTTAAATATTTATGTTGATTTGCATACATGACAGATTTCATCAGTAAAGATCATTATAAACAGCAAATTGGAAGAAGTTAGAAAATTTCTTTCCTTGAAAGGGATTTAAACAAGTTTACAGAATAACTTAACAGAGCCTGCATAATCTTCACAGTCAATAAAAACCAAAGGCAAAGGAATATGCTTAAAATCTACAGCAAAAATGTTTTGTTTCCAATGTGTATTCTTGAAGACTTGCTCTTTCAGCTTTAGCAAATGAGGCTTGCTGAATTTGTATGCTTGGAAATATTCCTGTAGAAAAACAGTTTTCAAGACCTTTCTTTTTAAATCTGGAGTTCATCTGTAAACTTCAGAAATAAGGACCTTGAACACCTTTTCCCTTTACCAAAATACAGTTCCTTATCCCAAGCATTTCCCAAAATATGTCTTGTAGTAATATTATTTTCCTGATGCTCGGACACTGTCTGAAGAACAAAATTAATGATCAAAAAAGTGCTTGAAATGTGTAATTTTAAAAACTATTTTAACTGCTATGATTTATTATTGTACCAGGCAATACAATAACCTTGAATAATTTAAAAGACCCCCCCAAAACTCGGCAAGTCCCCAAGCCAGCCCAAACTATGCTCCTCAAACACAGCAAAATGATCAGCAGGTGAGATCACCATGAATGTGATGAATCACTGACAGCCTTTCTTCCTATGTCTGCTCAGGTAAAGTTCAGATCTTGACCTTCTGCTTGCCCGGGAGCCATTATAGAAACCCTAATGAGCTTCCTGATGGCCTTTTAAGAATAATAAGTGATTAAGTAATTTTAGCACCTTATGCTAAAGTGTGTCAAACACAACTTCTGAGCATTTTCTTACCAAAAAAAGGCAGGTCTGCTCAAGCTGTATGATACAAAAGAAACTGTTCCTTTCTATCATTGTTAAGGTACTTCTATATGTTTACTTTTCTAACCTCTGGCTAATAAGGATGGTGACTGCAGGCATTAGGCCTTAGACAGCCTTTAAAAGACTGATGCTTTTGATTACAGCATACTATAGGATAAATTGTAGGGTTTAAATCTCTCACAGAGTTAAAAAGAATATGTGGTATCTGAAGAAACATAAAGGTGTCAATTTTCTACTTGATGGTACTAATATATTTTGATAAGATCTGCATATTAAGAATGAGCCCTCAAATACAGTGATTTAGTACTGCAATTGTACACTACTTCACAGTAAGGAGAACAATAAAAATGTGAATCCTTGCCTCTGCTCTGAAGGACAGTGAACAAAGACTTGTAGGCATTACAGCTGGCAGGCGTGGAGAGGACTCGGTTTTCAGAAGTGAGGAATGGAAGGGGGATAGTAAATGTGAACTGGGAGGTTAATTGCAGAGTAAATGAGTTTGCTACAGAAATCATTGAGGCTCAGATCCTCAAAGGGCAGTGTGTGTATTAGTAAACAACACCAGGGAATGTGCCAGGCACTGGAGCTTAATCAGCTAAGCTATGAAATTGTGATCATTGTTTCTGGTATGGTTGTGGTGTTGAACAAGTTGCACTTACCCAGACATTTATTGGAGAGGGTTTGGGAACTAGGATAGGGCAAAAACATTATCATCAATGTGGTTTCAATACCAAGAATGTTTAACAGTGTCGATGAGCTGCTCAGTAACAACAGGTGAAAGCCCCCTTTTTTTTTAACTGGCTTTGAAATCCTACCCTTGTATTGAACTGCAAACCACCTGCAGGGCAAACCGCTCAGACATTGTTGTTCCCAAAACTATAACTGGGCATTGAGAAAATGGTGGGTGTCAGAAGTCAAAATCCTGCTGGAAAGCACTGTGAGAAAACCAGCATTGATGGCACCACTAGTGCTTGAACCTATGTCTGGGCTCTGTTCAGATACTAGGACGAGTGTAGCCTGGGCTCCAGCTTCATCAAGCTCTGCAGAAAACAGGACTTGTATCTTGGGGTGTTGGGACATCTGGAGATTGAAGAGTAGTGGCTGGATCTCCTGACAGCAGGCTGGTGGTTGGATCAGACGAAGTGGCTGGATTTCCTCACAAATCCCATTACAAATCTGTCTCATGCTCCTGACAGGATTCCCACTAATGTGATATGCATATGCCGACTGAATGAGAGAAAGTTCAGGTTCACCACTCAGGCAGCAAACTTCAAAGATAAAGAGCAGATGAGAGAGTTTGGGTGAATCATAATGAGCTTCTTGGAGTACTTTCTGTAGTTTCTTCAAGCATTCTTAAAATTCACAGGGAGCAGAAGTTCACAGTGACTGTTCAGGGTAGAATTTTAGCTTGTGTAAATCAATCTGCTAAATTGATTGCATTTTCTAAGGCTGTTTTACTCCATCAGGATTTGGTCCTCAGATTTTATTTAGATTTTGTTAGTAAGTAATCAAAAGTTAGTGAATACTAGTTGCTAGGACCTCCAGGGTGGAAGCATCACTGTGATTCAGTCTCAGAATTTCAATTAGAAGAGAAATGCAACTGTGCTCCAAACAAAACCTTTTCTATTTTTGCTGGACTCTATAAAGTGACAAACAATGCTGGTTAAATACAATCCATGCTGCTATAGCACGTATTCAAGCAGTTAATATAACACCTTTTTTGGAGTGCATCTTTTATTTGGACACTTCCCTGGGATAACACTCACAGTTTGACTCAGAACTTGCTTCCATATTCCTTATCCTCATAGAAGGTAGGTGTTCATTAAGAAGGACAATTATGGGTTATCCACTGTGGGATGGTGTTACACTAGATATTTTAGAGGCTTATCGTATCAACATTGGGGCCACTTTCAGGATCCAGACTTCTAGTTGAAATAAATCAGATCTTAGTAAAAGACACATATGAATTACTTTTTGTCTTTCCAGAAGAGGAAAAGCTCCCCAGAAATCAGTTGCGACTTTTGTTGGATAACAAATGCAGAGCAGTGCATTCTTGAAATATGAATTAGTGATCAGACTTACTATCTCAATATTAGCTAGTATTAATTCCTAATCTAGTATTGTCTTAATATCTGAATACTAAACTCATATCCCATTCTCTGCTATAACAATTTTGTGCATAAGTGAGTGAGTGACTAGGCTAGTTAACCAGTTAACCTCAGCTGTTGGCTTAGTGATTAGTTTCTTATGAAGGACAAGTGTCTTTTCCCGGTTTCATTAGAAATCTTATCCTTTCTTAGGAATATAAGATGGATTTTCTGGATTTGTATGTTTAGCTTCCCTGTTAGGGATTTCTATTTGTTTATTTTGCTTTAATTACAGTGTTGTGGTGCTGTTAATTTCCTCTAACATAATATGTACCAGAAACTTGCCAACAGTCATTATCTGTAAGGCTGCTTGAGGAAGAATCCTGCTCTTTAATGGCTTCAGTGGGATCCTGTCCTCTGATAAAACAGGAGGGCTGGCATTTATTTCCACATAAGATGTGTCTCTTCACAAGACTAGAGAGTCACTGTGCTGTTTTGGTCCTGCAGGTGAGTGCACAGGAATGCTGTGGGAATCTGTGTGACTGCAGGTCACTGAGCTCTGGAAAACTTTTGAGCTTGGTGCTTTGCTAGAAAAAAAGGGATGCAACTTTGGGTGGTCTTACTGCTTCATGTTATCGATGCCACCATTCAGCAAGTGAGGGATCTAGTTTTCTTGGTCTGCTACCTTAAGGTGATAAATACTTCCATTGTGATTCTAAGTGATGATCCGATGAGTCTGGAAAATTGCAGCTATGAAATAAAGCCTGGGAAAATGACGCCTGTGGGTATGCCAGAGACTTTGTGAGACTGCTTCAGTTTCTGCAGCTGGGCTGGATGTATATGGTGGGTTTCTGCTGGCCCATCTCTTGGTTTGTCTGCTAGCAGCTACATACGTGCACTGTGGCACCTACTAGGCAGTGCTGTCTGACCAAAAGGTCAGAAGGGAACCAGCATGACAATAAGGAGAATGGAACGATGAAGGGCTGGGTTGCTCATCCTGCCAGAGACGCACTTGGAGTTCATCATGGTTCAGCAGCCAAGGGATGATGTGGAGAACTGCCTTGGGAAGGTGGAAGGGATGGGGAAAAAAAGGGGAAGCAAAATATAGGAAAACTTTTTTTTTTCCCCATTGGTTTTGTTTTCATAATGCTCGCAAGCTAGAGAAAAGTTATTCATCCATGGCCAAAGGTCTGCAACATGATAGCAGAGCTAAAACAATTGACACAAAGAGGTAAAAGCTTTGGAAAGCAGAATTTTGGCAATTTTGAAAGAGGATATTTTTGCTCTCCTTGGAGCTGGTTAATGAATTAGTCCACAACTGCAGCTGGAAATCAACTCAGCTCTTTCACTGTGATATTTAGCCTTCTGGCACTGGTTTAATCCCACCGTCAAAGCAACTGAAACACAGATACAGATTTCATAGGTTTTTAGTTAATTTATGTGTACTTATTCTGTATGTATATATGGGTTACAGGAAACGTAATGGAAGTAGGATTGGTTTTAGTACACAGATGGGTGAACTGCCTCCCCTGCATGACTTTAATTCCAGTGTTTTTATTAGTGTGTGTAAACTATAAACTATCATAGTGAGTGTGTTTATCACAACCTAGAAGTTGAAAAAATGCAGCTTTTTTCAGGAAAAAGAGTTCCCCTCTTCAGGTATGGTGCCGAGAATGGTTTTGAGTAAAGGAGGGAATGAATCAATATCTTTTCTATTTGCAGGACTACAACTTTTCATGGTGGGTCTGTCCCTAGGAATCGTGGTTTTTAGACAGGCATGTGCAATAATTTATGTCTGAGCCATTTGTTAATATTGGCAAAGTGTCACAGGTGCTCCAAGTGCTGATGGCAGGCTGGGGACAAGAAGGCAGCAGCAGGTCGCTGTTTCATCCCTGCACTGAGGGCTGGCATTTTACACAGCCAGAGGTCAGAAAGGTGCATTATTTACCCTGTAACCAGTCCAGAAATGAATCTGTGCTTCTCTGAGCTGTTTCAAGGGGTTTTACTGAGTCTGACTTCCATGATTTTCAGCAAAATCTCTTGAAAAAAAATGTTTATAGAGAATCCTGGATCCCATGCAATTACTCTGCCATATGCAGTGGCACGTCTTACTCATTCTATGAAGGTTTTATGCTCCCAGGGGGATTTAAAAGTAAATACGACCACAAGTACAAACTTAAAATATCAAATTAATTTTGTGTTATACACACAGAATGATGGATAATGTCAGTTCAGGGCTTGATCCTGCATATGTTGAAATTGAGAAGATTTCTTGGTGTTATTTTGGTTTATGATTGGCACATAAAGGTCTTGATTTTTTTATAGTTGTATAAAAGCCCATGTTATTAAATAAATATAGGCATAGCATATTAACAAAAAACAACGGAAAATGAGGAATACTGCAAGTTCTTCCATAAGGAATATAATATAAAGTTTGTAGCAGCATTTTTTATTTTCATGGAGAAAAAATAACATTTTCAATCCTATAATTGTGTTCTGAAACAGAAATTCAGTCAGATTACTTTTGGGTCATTATATTATCTGTGTTAGAAAGTGGTAATTGGGGATTACTGAGTTTCTATCAGGTTTATCTTAACAGCAAACAAGGTTAACATAAGTGGTTGTATAGCTGAGTTAATTTTAAATGATCTTTCAGGCTGAGATATTAAGGCTGAAAGCCTCTAAAGGAAGCTAAATGGGGCTTGTATTTTGAATGTGATCTGATGTATAATTAGATTTCTCCTACAGAAAGGTTAGAAGCTGTAATCCAATGTTCAGAATCAACAGCAGAACTGTGTCTTTTTAAATTTAGAAATGTATAAAACTTAATACAAGTTGATTTCAAACATTTACATGCATGTAAATGTGAGGGTTTTGGAAGGTACTGGATTTTAAACATGGAAAATTTGGGATTACACAGGATATTGTAAGTGATGTGAGTTCTTACTCTGGATGACTGGGCTATTAAAGAGTGTGTTTGGGCAGTTGGTATCATTATACATTAAAAATAAATACATAAGGAAAATGATTGGGGTGAAAGGCTGTGTGTAAGAGTTAGCTTACTATCAATTATAGTGCTTTTAAGGACTGTGGTACCTTTGCTAATATTTTGTCATTTTTGAAAACTGAACAATCTTAACACATTGCAGAGGCTGGTTAATTAATTTATTGAGAGTTTTTGTGACCAAGAACTATTTCTCTCCTTAATAAAGAGACTTTTGCAACTCCTTTTTTTTTTTTTTCTTTTTGTTCTCTCAAAAGAAGGAGGGATCAAAATGATGGCAGTTTTAGCTCAAAATTTAGGCCAGCTTCTTTTGGGCGATTGCTGAAATAGGGTTGCTGTGTTCTCTCATGAAGGGAGAGCAATGTCTTTTTCACATGTACACTTCCCATGCTAAGTCAGCTTGAATTAAAGTCTCTGAATGTTCTATGGCGGACAGAGCTTTGAAACTAAATTTGATTTTAGCTTTCCTTGCTGCAGCCTGAGGACAGGAGTAGGACATGTAATGTTTTCACAGAATATGAGAAATCTCGTGGATGTTTGGCCACCTGCCTTTCCCTCTGTATTTATGCATCAATATGGTAAAAATACATTCATCAAGGATGGAAAAGGGAAAGTCAGAATAAAAGGAAGGTTCCAATGAATGCTGTATGAAGGAATTCTTTCCTTGTTTCCATTATGTCTCCCTGGCTGCTCCTGGAGAGCTCCAGTGTGCTTTGCTCTGAGCGCTTGCTGCGCGATGGTTCAGCGCAGAGCGTCCACCCACGGCGAGTGACTGGACAGAGAGGGACAGAGAGCACAAGGTCAGGAAAGGAAGGCATGAGGAGGCAAAGATGACCACGTCCCCTTCCTCCAAGAGCGCTGTGCAGACAGGACTGCATGATGCAGCAGAGCTGGGAGGCTCCTCCATTAATCTTGGAGGGAAGTAAGAGGCAAATTGAGGGAGTCGTTTGCTTCCTGGTTATAAACTTTGCTCGCAGAAAGCAAAGGGACACCCCCCTGATGTCAAGGGAGATTTATGTGCATGTGCATGTAGGCACTTAACATGATCTAGCTTCTAAGCCACAATATCTAAATACTGCTGATGTCTTTACAAGATATAAAAATAGAGAAAAGTACATTTTCACTGAAGCTAGAGAAGATGTGATCTAGTATTCTGATAAAATGTGATACTGTTACTGGAGAGGGAAGGAATGTGTGTGAGGAAATTAATGTTTAAATTAAAAATGTATATTACATTTCTATACATTCATTTTATGTTAATATTAACAAGACAAAAAATTTATCACATTAATATTATGAGAACAGTATCAGTAATTTTTGCCTGGGTCTAGTGGTAGCATATCTGTACTTCACTTGACACATCTTGGCTCTGAAAATTTTAATGAGATTTCTTCATTTTCCAGTCAGTGAAACTTTCTGTGCACCTAAATGTCTAGCTGGTACTTTTGTAAAAAAACGCCAGTACGTGAACCATGTTAATGAAGGAGAAAATTCTGGCAGAACTTAGGTGTTAGTCACCTGTATTAAGCTTAGGATAATATAAAAATGGCAGGCCACTGATACTGTTATATACTATTCAAAATAATTTGTGTGAGCAGTCAGTCTTAAGTCAGATACTTTGAGTTTACAAGGTGAGGAGCAGTTCCAGGCTGGGGCCTTTCAGCACAGGTCCCTCAGCCTGGGGCTGTGCTTGACCTCAGGAGTTACAGGTGGGGTTCACTTGTGCAAGTGCATTTAACAGGGAGTATCTTTGAGCAACTCAAAGTAGTCAGATTATACTGTGTTTGCATGAGAATAAGTGAATGGTTTTGTAAAATCTGCCAGAATATTTTTTTGTTGTGATAGACTATACTTTATTTCTTCACCAAAACAATAAAAAAATAAGGAGAGTAAAAATTAATGGGTATTACAACATGTAAATGGATTGTTCATGTAATGCTACCTATCCTGGAAATGAAAGGACAGGGGTATATTTTCTAGAGTTATATCCTTAATTCTGTCATTTATAATGATAGGAAAGGTAATGAAAACTTACTTGTTGAAGACAGCTCACAAAAATGATAAGTGAGAGCAAATAGGTGACACATTGGAAAGAAGAATTCCTGGTAGTTAGAGATGATAGAGGAGGTCTTATGTGCACTATCTATTGTGGTTCTATGCCTGCCTCCTGGATAACTTTAGCAATTCAATTAACCGATATGAACCTGTGTTTCATCATCTATAAAAGGTAGATTACACTTATCCACCTCACAGACTCTTTATAATTGATTTTTGTAAAGTGCTTTGGGATTCTCAGATGGAAGGCACTATACCAGTGTCAAGTATTATTATTATTGCTACTAGTAGTAGTAACAGTACTTGGCATTTATACTGCTCTTGCCCGCTCACAATGCTTTAACTAATGCATTCCTGCAGTGCCTCTGTGAAGTAGGTACCTGTGTGCTTTTAGAGATGAAGAAATTCAGCAATCATCATATAGCTCTCCCATTTTCACGGTGTTCCTAAGATTTTGAAAAAAAAAAAGGTGAAAAAATTGTAAAGTACAAACATCTGCGTGATGCTTAGAGCACTTAAGGGAAGCTGTGGTTTAGGCTAGGGGTTTCGTCCATTAGGACACAAAAGACACTTCTCACACTTCCTGGCAGGTCTTTTAACCATTGAAGTCCATAAAAGCTTTCCTTTTCTTGCTGTATTTCTGAATGCCAAAGGGTAATCTGTCTTTCGGGGGCAGGCTGGATGGAACTCTGAGCAACCTGGCCTACTGCAAGGTGACCCTGTCCATGGCAGAGGCATTGGAACTAGATAATCTTTAATGTTCCTTCTGATCCAGGCCGTTCTGATTCCATGAGTCTGTGTTTCTGTGTGTTTACCATGCTCCCACCACACCTGTGTTTCCAGGCACTTTCAAGCTATGGTGCCTAGTTTGGCAAACATGGGGAGCTCAGCCAAAGCACCAGTGCTGGCTAACAGGGAGTCCTGGGCATGTTCAGAGCTCTTGGCAATGCTCTTAGACAATCTTGAAGTTCAAACACATTTTTGGTATCTCCAGGCTTAAGATTGATCGGGAGATTATGGACTGTCTTCTGGTTGAAAGGCTTAAAATCCACAAAATTCTGTTTTAGATACTTAATACTTTGCGTAGGGGTTGGGATTTCTGTTTTGTTTTGTTTTAACTTCACTAAATCTGTCTTTTAGTAGTCATCTGAGATTTTAGATTTGTCTTTTTTTTTCTAAATGCACACACTTCTTTAATCTGTGATAACTTGGAAAAATGGATCAAATTCCTCAGTAAAAAATACTTGCCCTTGGTTCCATTGCTGCCTTTGGTGTGGGCTCAGCAGCTACAGATGTCATTGCATCTGGACATGCTGTCTTCAAAAGCAGCTAATTTCTGAGATGGCAAATGGTCTTTGATTCACGGCAGCAATGGGCTTTGAGGCTCAGGCATTCTTCCCATGTTCAGCAGGTGTCTAAATGTCACTTTCTGGAATTGAGATGTATCTGTTGTTGCACACAGGCAGAGATGATATGAATGCATGGTGTGGACTCAGGCAGAAAGCCACAATTTTTATGCATTTCAGATATAACCATAATCAAACATAAAATCTGTTCAGCTTATGTGGATATAGCATGATTATACTGACACACCATACAGGGTGCTGAGGTATT
Organism: Vireo altiloquus; assembly: GCA_013396875.1. Classification (NCBI taxonomy): domain Eukaryota; kingdom Metazoa; phylum Chordata; class Aves; order Passeriformes; family Vireonidae; genus Vireo; species Vireo altiloquus. The sequence goes on along the minus strand of VZRF01012990.1, from coordinate 249,603 downwards.
CTGGTCTGTGCAGAGACTCTTTTAAGCAAAGAATCAGGATATGTGATCTGCTCTTCAAAAGGCTTTTCCTGAGGCTTCACAGGAGGAGAGCTACAGTGTGATCATGGGCTACAGCTTATGGCTTTATCCCATGGTTTGCCTCTGAGGACTGCACTGAGCCTTCCCTGCTATGGACATCCTTTAGTGAGCTTCTACTTGAAACGGAATGAGGTATAAATAGTTTTCAATTCAAAGAGCTTTGAGGGTGTGTTTGGGTTTTTTTGCAATCAAAAACTGAAATCAGATTTATCAAGAGAACTTGCTGGCCACTGTGATCCAGGAGACTAGTTGCTGCTCAGTATCATGTATTTAGGATATATGTGGTTTGGGGAGTGGGGAAAACTTGGTTTTGAAAACAAAAGTTAATAGTTATTTATATGCAGACAATCTCAAAGAATCATTTATGTAGCAAATTTGTAAATGAGAGCAAAATGTGACTCATCAGTTTGTGATGAAAAGAGGATACCCAGAAACATCTCCTTTTTTAAGTATTACATTCGCAGTCTGTCTCTAATTAGAGCTTTGGAAATCTGTAAGTAAATGTTTCTTCTTTGTGTCCTAAACATTAAAGGTTATCAATAGCAGCAGGCTGCTGAAGTCAGCTTATATAGCAAGAATGCTTTTCATGGAAACAGTAATGGGTAAAAACAGACTGAGTTTGAAATTCAGTGCAGGCACATGCTTCAGGCTTGCCTGAGAGGTGAGCTGTCTAGAGACCTCTGTGTTGCTCATGATGGTGAAAAGCTGGAAAATGACTAATCGCAGAGCTGGTTAAACGTGCAGTAGGCAGGCTGGGTTCTGTGTGTCTCTGAAACAGCCTTTTTGCTTTCTGCAGACCGGCAGGTACAGGGTCCTGCTGCCTCACACAGCAGAAGGAGGGGTACAAGAATTAGTGAAGTATTGTGCACAGAAATCATAATATAGACGTAAACAGCAAGACTGCCTTGTGTCCCATATGGGCTCTGCATTTTTCCGCTTCCTTTGGCTTCCCAGTGGAACAGGTCCATCCACTTCCACTGCCACAGGGTTTGACTTTCTGCTTCAGAAAAGGGTATTTCTGTAACAGGTGTTGTCACATACGCTCTATGCCTTGTTTTTGGGATACTATCTTGTGGAAGAATGCTTAGAACTCTAGATCACTGTGCAGCACTAATTGGTCCCCTGACTGGAATACTATCGGGAAGAAAATAAATGGGAATGAGGAGTAAAATAATATCTCATCTCTTGGGTGGTTCCTAATATTTGCATATTTATTGCTATATTTTCTGTGATGGGGTAGACAAATTTCCAGGTGGTTCTCTTGAGTAATTTACATCTGCTTTAAATGCTTACATAGAGGAAAGAAAAATTTTGGAGTTAGTTATAAGAATCCACATGACTAATACAAAAGCGATTTAATTCTAAAATGCGCATAGATCTTTTTTATTTTTTTATTTTCATCCAACTCAAGGGATGCTTATCTGACTTACTGCATATTGACTGACATGAAAAGCTGCACCAATGTAAGGTTAGTCTGATTTTCTTTTAAAGTTCTGTGACTCATCTCTAGTGGTACAAAATCTCTCTCCAGTTACATGCTTGAGCACAGGCTTACTAACCTGTGCTTTTGAAGAACCTACTCTAAGACATGCTGAGGGTCATTAGCAATCAGACTCTTAAGTGAACACCTGTCCTTCCTCTCCCCCCAGTTTAGTCTAAGCCAAACACCCAGCCTGCCCCTTCCTAGTCCCCAATTCCTTTATGTTCACTCTGGGTCACTACTCTCCATCCAGCCCAGTTCCTCCAGACGGGCAATGGATGGCGCCTGAGGAAGGTTGTGTTCCACCATGGATTGCTGAGGGAATTAATTGTTTATTGTGAGTAGGATAGTGCCTACACAAAGAGGAATACAAATGCAGACACTCCTGAGTGGAGTGGGAGATGCTGCTTGCTTTAAACCAAGAGGGTTTTAAGGATGTGCAATCTCATAAGACTGAGCCATTAATTTTTCTAGGAGTCTTTTAAAAAACTGCATTTTACAATGGAACAAATAAATAGTCTTGTTTTGTAGCATTGAAAAAAAAAAAGGTGAGATCTTTTTTCTGTGTCTTTATGTATTTTTCATGTCTGGTAAATCCCATGATCATTATGAAATAAAATATTTTTCCAGTTAGGTATGTTGTGATTTTTTTTTTTTTTATTTCTTCCAAGTGATTTTATTATGCACTTGTAGACAGAGTTAAGCTTTTTGTTATTTGCCATCAAACCAAGAAATTGAAGTGGGATGAAATCAGAATAACATGAGTTTAAATTTTATGTATTAAAATAAATAGGAAACATTTTTTGTCTATTAGGCTGATGGCAGAAGTAAAATTAAATTCAGCCACAGAGTGCAGAAGAGCAAGATTAAATCTGTGATGCACTGTGGTTTGTGAGTGGAAAAGAATGATTCCTGCATATGTTTTACAACATCTGAGTGGAAACACTGATTCTGCAGCTTGGGGTAGGAAATACAATCAGCGTAGTTGAAGCCAGGCATCTATTTATCTTAAATTAATCATTCTCCAAGTAGGCAGTTGATATCCTAGTGCTGTGTGCCATCCTTTTTACATTCATGCAGCACACATTAAACCAAAGAGCTGTTATTGCAGGAGCTGAAATATATTGCAGCACACAGATTGTAAATGTTTAAAAATACACTAACACTTCTTCTGTATGTTCAGTTGGCAATTAAACTGTATTAATATTTTTTATTTTAACACTTAAAATTATTAGACTCTTGGAAACAGATATACTTAACAAAATTCTAACAGTTTTCTTAAGAATAAAAATCACTTTAATGAGCTTTAAATAGAGGAGAAAAGCTATGGGTACATTTCAAGCTAGAGTAGTTTTTTTTTTTGTTTGTGCTTTTTAATTCAATGAAATTTAGTTCTGATTTTCTCCAATATGTCAACAAACAAAAATCTGAGTTATTTCTAGTTTTTGAATTTATGAGGAATGGTTTGAATAACAGGAGGAAAGGTTTTTTTTGCTGCTTCAATTTGGATACACGTAGTTTAATTCAAGAACAAAATAATCCAGTCAATAGGAATGCTAAAGAGAGACCTGGATTTTGAGGCACACTTTCTCCAAAGCGTTTAAATTTTAATTTCATTCTAGGACAGAGACTGAGGTTTTGTTGGATTTGACCTCAAATGTCATAAGAGCAAATGAAATAAAATGATAATTTATTGTGTCCTACTGCAGATGTAGTAATTAGAAGAAACTAAAGGGAAGAGGAGACTCAATATTAAGCAAAAGGCAGGAAATTAAGCAAGAAAATTTTGCTCTTAAAGCATCATTTTTTTTCTCCTAAATATTGATGATATCTGACAGTAGTTGCCTGACAACAAAAGTATTGTAACTGGAATCTTTTTGTTGATTCTTGAATCATCACACCTTTTTTTAATCTTCCTCCTCCAGGTTTTGTTTCTGGTTTTAAATCAAAGCTATTTAAGAAAAATAAAAAGATAATACAATTCAGAAATCCTAAATGGCAATTTTTTAATATTGTTTTATCTTTTAATATTTTCAGCAGCCTTTTATCTGTGCCATGCAGTATGTATGCAGACAAATTCTCATTTTACAGGGCAGTTTGCATTTGAGCTGTGTAAGCTGTCAGAGATATTTGCTCTCTTTCTATCCTGACCACTTTTCAGACAAGCCACGCTGTGTTGCCACCCCCAGATTTTTAACCTTCCAGGGGAGATTTTGGCTGGACATTTGGAACATCTCTTTACTGAAAGGGTTTTCAAACATTGGGACAGTCTTCTATAAAGCTGGTGGATGCCCTCAGCCCGTCAATGTTTAAGGGGCATTTGGACAATAACCTTAGCAATGTTCTTTAACTTGGTCAGCCCTTATGTGGTCAAGACTCAATGATCATTGCAGGGCCCTTCCAACTGAAGAACATTCTATTCTATTCTATTCTATTCTATTCTATTCTATTCTATTCTATTCTATTCTATTCTATTCTATTCTATTCTATTCTATTCTATTCTATTCTATTCTATTCTATTCTATTCATGTTCAGTATCCAGCTATGAGTAGAACTACTCTATCTTCAAAGTATTTGAAAAAATAGGTTGTTTGGAGTTTGATGAAAAACCCAAGTCAGGAGAGTGGGTGTCTTTATTTTGAATTCTGGATTTTTACATGCACAAGGATGTTGTTAAAAAAATGAATATGGATTAAAGGAGTAAAAATTTCCATTTGTTATGAGCAGGTGCTAAGGAAGCCACCCTTTGGAAGAGGAAAAATTTACAATGGAATTTGATCATCCAGGTAACAAGTCAGGCCAATTATGACTGAATGAGCAAAGCCACTTAAAGTCTGCCATTCTATAGCTGTTCATTGTGGTATTTCTTTTGCTTATGTTGCAGGCTGCTGGCAGAAAAGGCAGCAAACTGCACCCCTCATTGGGCTAGTCTGCTCTGGTTCTGGTATCTCTACAGAGACACCATACAGGTGACTGAGGCAGAGCAGAAAATGAAGATGTACTCAAATGAGTATTGCAATGGCTAAGTACATTTAAAAGGAGATTGAGATACAAAATGTCTGATCTATGAAGTTCTGCTTGCTTAAAAGAGAGCAATAATGAGAACCCTTTCACCAGACTTGAGACTTTTGAAAAGAGACTTAAACGGAACTGCTGACATATTTAACTATAGCAGTCTTGAATGGACCTACCAAGACATAAAGGGTGTCAGAAGTCTGCAAAGCATTATTACTCACAGTGATGCAGAGAAAAAACTTGTTTATAGCTCAAGGAAACTCCTTATCCATTGGTAGAAGGAAAATCACTTCTTTTTTCATGTGCTTACTAGCAAAATTTGTTTTTGTGATGGAAATGTAGATTGAATGTATTTTGCCTACCAATGATATTTCAAAAGCAAAGGTAGATATGTAGACATACTTTTTAGTAGCAAGAATACTCTTGGCTGTGTGTCTATTTGGGCTGTATATAATGAAAGGTTTATACCTGCATGTTCTTTGGATCATACAGGACCTAATGTACATAGAAGACAGCAGTATGTCAAAGCAAGACAAGGTTCTGCCAGATGAGGGAGATTAGATACCTCAGATTAGAGTTAACTGCATGGCCACAATGAAGTCTTACATCTCCAGGGCAACTGCTTATAAAGTTTAGAATTCTTATAGTAACTGAAGACTTTTTCCTTATGTCTGAAATATAAGTGAAGGTCTGTTCTGTGAACAGATGGAAATGAAAAGAAAGCTTAGACAAATTTACTTCCTCAAGTTTTCATTTCAGCTGGAACACACATTTGTAATTTTACACTTGAAGGGGAAGCAAGACAAGGTTTGTTTTGAAAGCACCGTATTTACTTTTTGTCCTCTACTATGTACCTTTCAGACAAGCACAAGGTAAGGCTTTATACATCCACAGCCCAATTTTCGGAATCAGTGAGTACCATAGCTTTCTATGACAACATCTGGAGCTGTATGTCTTAAAATCTCTGAAAAATCAAGCCTTCAGACATTATTGCTTCATTTCCCCAGGCAAATTGTCTCAGAGTACCTCACAAAATGAATCAGAAGCACAGAGTGCCGCAGTTCAATTTGTACTAACATTTATGTCTTTTGAATGTCAGGATGGCTTTTTAAATGTTTCCTCATAAAACTAAGTCCACTGTCAACAGTATTCCTCACTCTGATTAGAGGAAGTACTTTACAGCTTAATAAAATCCTAAACCAAGCAGAGCTGCCAAAGTTTCAGAAGAAAATATGTGAATCCAGCCTAGCTTTCTGAGCTACAGAAAAGTCATGGTGTGGTTAAATCTGTCTGTTGGGCTTGTGAGGCAAGGTTTAGGTAGCCAGGGGCTGCTGGGGTGGCCTCTGTGAGAAGGTACTAGAAGCTTTCCCGCATGTCCAACAAAGCCAGTGCCAGCCAGCTCCAGGCAAGAGTCACTGCTGGCCAGGCTGAGCCCCTCAGGGATGGTGGAGATGCCTCTGGGATAACACATGAAAGAAGGGGGAGAAAAAATGCTGCACAACAGGAACTGCAGCCAGATGAGAGAGGATTGAAAATATGTAAGAAGAAACCAACTCTTCAGACACTAAGGTCAGTGCAGAAGGAGGGGCAGGATGTGCTCCAGGCTCCAGGGCAGGGATTTTCCTGCAGTCTGTGTTGCAGACCGTGGAAAGTCAGGCTGTGCCCTACAGCCCATGGAGGCCCATGGAGGCCCATGGTGGAGCAGGGATCCACGTCCAGCCCATGGTGGACCCCATGCCAGGGCAGGTGGAAGTCCGAAGCAGTTTCTCACCCCAGAGGAAGCCCATGCTGGAGCAGACTTCTGGCAGGACCTGGTGGACACATGGATAGAGGGGCCCACTCTGGAGCAGGTTTGCTTGCAGGACTTGTCACCTCTTAGAAGGGACCCATGCTGGAGCAGTTAATGAAGAACTGCAGCTTGTGGGAATAACTCCGAAAAGTTTATGGAGAACTGCCTCTGATGGGAGGGACCTCATGCTGGAGGAGGGGAAGAGTGTGAGAGGTCCTGTCCCTGAGGAGAAAGGAGCAGCTAAGAAGCTGACTGCAACCCCCATTTCCTGTCCTCCAGTGCTACTGGAGTGAAGGAGGTAGAGAATATCAGGAGTGAAATTAAGCCTGTGAAGAAGGGAGAGGTGGAGAAAGTAGTTTTTCAGATTTAGTTTTATTTCTCATTACCCTACTCTGATCTCATTGTTAATAAATTCAATTAATTTCCCCAAGTCAAGTCTGTTTTGCCTGTGACAGTAATCAGTGATGATCTCACCTTGTCCTTATCTTGATCCAGGAGCCTTTCATTTTATTTTTTTCTCCTATCCAGCTGAGGAGAGTGCTAGAGTGGGTTTGGTGAGCACCAGCTTTCCAGCCACAGTCAACTCACCTGTAGCATGTAGGTAAACACTGTTCTATCTTTCACCTTGGTGTGCACAAAAGCATTTCATGATAGGCATGCATGTTTTCCTCTCTCACCCCCTGTGGACAAGAAAGGGTAAGTGAAGCTTCCTTGGATAAGTCTTTGCAAGGCATTAGTGGAACACTTTACACAATTAAAATTTCTGATACTCCTCATAATTTGATCCTTTTGAAATGCTGTAGTGAAGTTCTTTTGTTGGATGTTGCTTGTTTGTTTTGAAAAAATAGTAAATGGATTTTTTATGAGCAATTATTCCTGTGAAGTCTTCCTAGGCCAGAATTTTTTCAGGAGATCAGACGGTTTCCTCAGAGAGTTTAAAGTGCTTAAGAAGGTGTCAGGCTCTTCAGCTGTCCCAAGACTGGGGCTCCCAGAAGAAGAATGAGAAGTTATGACTTCTGCATCCTGCTCAAGTCAGTGCCATCCATGCAGTGATACATATATAAGCCCTTTCTGCTTTTTGTTAAGAGGAAAAGTAGCAGAAGTCCCAAAATGCATATAAAATATCTTTTTCTGATATAGATTAGGGTTTATTGGTTTACTTATGCTTGTTTTGACAGTGACTGCACTGCACAGAAAATATCTTCTAGGGTAGCATTTACATTCCCCTGTCAGTGGCTCAGATTTACTTGAAACAATATGTGAAATAATGATTGCTGTAAGAGTAATCCCAAGTGTGCTTTCATCCCAAGTGTGTCAAAGCCTTTGGTACAGAAACTTGAATGTCACAATGTAAACATTCCCCTATTCTGGAATGGTCCATGGGAATATTGTGTTGTGTAGGTTAGAGCCAGTCTACTGTTAGTGGAATGTTGTCCAGAAAACAACTTTCTCCATTAAATTATTAATGTAATAATTGTTTCCATTCTCTCCCTTTCTTTTGAATGAGCACTTTCTGCCATTGGAAGTCTTTCACTTCTCATTGTCCAAGTTTCCTCTTTTTCTGCATGCTCCTGTTCAGAGCCCCTTTTGAGAATATTTCCAGTGCTGGTATGAGCACCAGTAAATGCTGACAGTGCTTCTTATACTGCTTCTATACAGAGTTTCAGGGTATCCAAGGCATTAGACCTAAATGGTCTTCAAGGAATTGGGGACAGTTTGGTGCTGTACAAATAATCATTTCAATGGTAGCAGTCACTTTGTTCTGGTAAGTGTCTCTGTTTATTCCTGTCCTTATATATTATATGGGCTTGAACCTGTAGGAAAACTCTTGTGATTTGCAACCTTCATTTCATAATATACTTATTGTCAGGCTTGAATCCAGAAATATATGAATATGTTTTTGTATGTGATGCCTATATTGTCATATATATAAACATAGACTGTGTGTTTGCTAAGGGTATGAGGGGAGAGCTCTAGAGAAATAGAGTGGAGATGAATATGCAGCTCTTGTTTATATGACTGAACATAATGCACACGAAGATAGGAGGCTGGGATGCTCTGCTTGTGGTGGAGAATGTGTAATGAGTATAATGCAAATGCTGTGTGAAGGAAAAACTGTACAACAGCACAATGGTACCACTCCTGTCCAACAGCAAGGAGCAACTGTATTGCAACAGAATGAAAGAGAATTATTCACTAGTAAATTAGTGCCTGTGCAAGGGCAAAATTAGCAGGGTTAGAAAACGAGGGAGAAAGCTCATACGTTTTGTGAGCTTCTCTGGCAAGGTAAATACCAGGCTATGATTTTTCTTGTCAAAAAGGACAAAGGTTCAGTCTAAATTATCAAAAATACCATGAAAGTTCACATCAATTTAAGAGAATTAAAGAAACTTGGTAAAGGTAGTATTAATCAGTTTATTATGTTGGAAAAAACAGATAATGTTTCTGGCTAGGGTCTTGTGAGGGAGATCTGTCTGGAATGTCTTCTGTCAACAGACCTAAAACATAAAGTAGGTTTAGCCAATGGGACAGCTAGAAAAACCAAAATATCCATCATCTCGCCAACCCAGTCGCCAATCACCAGAGAATTAATTCTTATATTAGTTCTCCATAAAATGGTAAGTGCTCCTTCTTGTGACCTGCAGTCTCATAGGTGGGTATATATATATATATATGGCACTGAGTCCTTTAGGAGTCTCCATGACTCTAGACACACATAGAAGAATATTTATTTGTTCATTTGAAGTCTAAGATGGCAGGTTAAAAAAAAGGGGGATACAGCTGTTTTTTCAGATGCAGATTGTGTTCTGTTATCAATAATGAATTGTGGAGTCTGTTTAGATTGCCTATCTATGGTAACACTGAATTATAAAGAAAAAAGAATGAAGATTTATCCTAGCTTTTGAAAGTATGATTTTAAATTATAATTGCTTGTATTACTGGAGAGCCCGATTTGAGGCAAAAATATTATCTTAGGGGATAGAGACATAAAATTGCGATACACACCTGTCAAGTCTCATGAGGTGTAATGGTTATTGAATGTGCACAGTGTGATCCCTTCAGGATGGATGGCTGCACAGAAAGATTCAGTAAAGCTGGGCCTATGTATGGCTGAACCAATGATATTCCTCTGGTCAGATGGTCAAAAGCATTCCCTGATTTTTTAATCTCTTTTTTCCTAAGTTCTGTTTATGGAATTGAAATGCATTTTACAAAATGGCAGGGTGGGGAAGATGGAAAAAAGGACAGCATCCAAATGAGGGATTTAGAAAGATTGTCCAGATATGCAGGAGGATTTTAGGAAGAGCAATACTCAACAGTGATTGAGGCTTGTCAAGGTATCAAGCAGAGCTTCTACCACTATATTAGTAATACTAATGAGGACTAAATGAGGAAAATGTGGGCCTGTTGCTAAAAGAGTGGGAAAATTAGTGACAGCAGACAGAGATGCAGCTTGAGGTGCATCCTGCCTTTCACTCTGTCTTCACTGATGTGGCACTAGTGAAATCTAGCTAGTCTGATGACTCAAAAGTTCAGGATGCAGCTGATAGCAAAGTGTTCTCTAATGTGAGAAAGCTCTTGCTTTCAGAAGATGGTAGCTCACACTCTTTAATAGTGGTGTTTAGGTGGATTTTTGTTAAAAATATGTTGGCAGATCGTGGGAATATCTTAATGCTTCAGAGCCAGTGTAACTGTCAAGGGAGTACTTAAAGAAAAAAGCTTTGATTGTTGAAATGTGCTGTGATGCACTAAACAGAGAATTAACATACAAAATACATTTAATTTGAATATCTGTTCTAATGCTGGCACAATGAAAGGGTCACAGCAACAGAGACAGCTGAGAGTTAACTCACTGCTGTGCTGTGTATGTCCAGCCAGCCTGCAAAATACACTTCTTTCTGTAAGCATTATCTTTTTTCCAATTAACACTGTTCTACTTCTTGCTCAGCCTGATGCCCTACCCATAGTCATGCATTTCTGCAGTAGACATGTATTTCTGTTACTCTTTATGGAGTACGATAAGCAATGCATTTGATGTTTCAGTTGAAGAAGTACTTCTTCAAGACACCCATGCCATGTGGAATGCCTTCCAGATGCCTAACTGAATCCAGCCTAAGGACTAACAGTGTGGATTTGTCACATGAATGGGTGTGGAGTTAGTTTAGAGACGTGTGACTTTCATTCTTTCTTGGAGGTGACTGATTCAGCCCAAAGTTTTCCAATCACAATGATTGGTGTTGCAAATACACAGGATAATAGGCTCATGGAACCTTTGGGAATCAAATACAAACAAATCAGCTTCAAAAAACATGGCAGATATATAGAGGGTTAAAATCTACTTCATACAAGTAGTGTGTTCTCAGAAAAGGTTGTGTTGAAAAGAGATAATTTACAGGGAAAAAAAAGCCTTTTCAAGTATAAGCAAAATACTGGAAAATAGTTATTAAACCCTGAAGTCAAAGCATAACAAAGAAACAGGAAAAAACATGTTAAGAATTCATGGGAACGTAGAAGAAAGAATGTGGAAGAAGAAAAGACAGTTTGGAAGGTGCAAAGCTGCTGCAGGAAGTCAAGACATTCACCTCATGTGAATATGTGTGCACACCTTTTTCTCATTTGAACAGCTTGGTGAGCTTGGTGTTAAAAGCAAGAGCAGCAGCAAAGGAAAGCTTAATCTGTTCATATGGCTAAGGTTTTGAGGATCAATAGCTCTAAAAAGTCCTCTGACAGGTGCATGCAGATCTTTTACAAGATGTGGGCCAAAATCTGGTTTAGAACTTGAAATCCTAAAATCTGCTGTTAGACCCAAACAAACACGGCAAAACACAGGAAAAAAAAATAGAGTATATATATTTTTTTTTCCAGTACTATGTTGCAAAATTTCCAATGTATTTTGTTTTTTAAAAAATTAAAGGGATCCTGCTCTTGTGATAGTTTTGTAGTTTGCATAAGAGTCATTAATAACTTACGCACCTTCCAGCCTAGCTTCTTTGTCTGACACCTATTCAGCCGTAACCATGAAAAATTACTTGCACACAAAGGCTTTTCAGTCCCTTGAAGTACAGACTGAAGTTGAAACCATTAATTTTTCAGGAAATTTAAACTGACTGCTTGGCCATTGCCAGATGTATTTTGTAAGGAAGGCTTTATTCATGAAAAGTCTGGTCTTGCTCCTTTTCTGCTTTTAGAGTGCTTTTTAACACCTCCATTTCTGGGCCTGTGCTAAAGAAAAAAAAAATATTTTTTTTTTCCCCTCTGTAAAGTATTTAAAGAAAATACCTCTTTCTGAATATTTCTCATTCTTTCTCATGGTATTAGTTGGCAGCAGAAGCTGGAAGCTATGTCCAAGCTATTCCTTATTCTGAATCCATCTTATCTTCAGGGACGATCTAAACCATTAGAAAAGATGAAATGATAAAAATACAGCGATATCAATACCAATAAAATAATTTGTCCTGTTCCTTTTTTCTCCAGCAAAGAATTACATGACAACACTAACCATTTCAGGTCTTGAGAAGGTCTGAAGCCTTGTTTTTGGCTTCAAAATAATTTTCCTTGAATTTTGACTACTTCTTTATATTGTTGGTCAAGAAAGCCTTAAATTTAGAATTTTAGTCTGTAAAGCTGAAATATCTCTGAAAGAGCAAGCAAGGATAATTTCAAAATTTATTGACCACGAATACCTTAAGAAATACCTTGAGAAATAAACAAGGATATCCTTTCTCTTTTCTTTGATATGATTTACAAAGGTCTCCAGAAAACCTTTTTATTGCTCTCTAACTCAGTATATTAAAGAAGTATTTTTTTCTAGTAACAAAGTCTTTGTCATTTAAGTTTTTTGTCCACTTTTTAAAGTTACTTTCCAGTTCATAGGTTTTCCCATGTTGCAATTAGAATTAAAATGTAAGATTGTGCCAAATATTAATTTTTCAGAATTACTTCTTGAAATTTTTTTCTATATTAACTGTTTTGTCAATGCCTTAGAAAAGGGATTAGTGAAAAGGGATTTAATGAGCTTTTCACTAACTCTCTGTAAGACTTGCTTAGCAAATTACTCCATGTGGCATAATTTTACTTATTTATGTATTGATTTCTAAGCCTGTGAAGTTGAATTGACTTAAAACGAGTGTTAATGTTTTGTAGTACTCTGTTGAATAGCAGCATACAATGTATTCAGGCAGTTTGGTTCTTAAGAGCCTAGAAGTAAAATACTGCAGTAATCTCAAAACTTAATTAACTGCTGAATGACAGAGACTGAATTTTAGAATGGGTTGAGAAGGTGTTGAAAAGCAATGCCCAAAAGTTTCTTCGTATTGTTGATTCTCACCGTTTTCTGATGAAATGGATATCACTTTTGTTTTTTATTTTAGTCATTCCCCTTCCATTCTGAGTTTTTGCTGATTGGATGAAATTTTACAACCCTGTTTTGCGTGTCAGAAGTAAAATAGTCCACTTAATGTTATAAATTATAGATTATATTTTCAAGACCAAGCTGATGTATAGGTGTCTATGTTCGTTCTCTTTCTTTCTTTTCTTTCTTTCTTTCTTTCTTCCTTCCTTCCTTCCTTCCTTCCTTCCTTCCTTCCTTCCTTCCTTCCTTCCTTCCTTCCTTCCTTCCCTTTCTTTCCTTTCTTTCTTTTTTATTTTTTTGGTAAAATATTTGAATTTTATGGAGAACACATTTTATTTAAACATACGGTATGAATTACACCCTTTCTCTAGTCTGTTGACTTTTCCCCCAGCCTTCATAACCAAGTCCTGTATTTTTGTGTTAACCTCAGCATGTACTGGATGGTGCCAGAGTCAGAGAGATATGGCATCTGAAGGCAGCATGGCTGTGCTTGCCTTACTGTCCCTTGGAAAGGCCTCTGACAGGTGTTAAACCAGAAGAGCAGGCTGTGGGACTAATTGTGTTAAGCCAGCTCAGCTACCATCCTGACTTCATCAGAGATAAAGCCTCTGAAATGGTGCTGTTCTCTATCTCCTGCTGTGTGATGTGAAATGTGTGAGGAAAAACCTGTGCTCAAGCTTTCAAAAGCCAGGGAGAGTTCTGATAAATGTCCTGCATTAGTTCACTGCCGAAGTGAGCCACTGACCAAAGGAATCAGAATGGTCTTTGAACCGGAGAGTTTTAAATCAGATCAGCTTGGGATCAGTGAAAGCTCAAAATTATAACTTTCTCCGTGGTCCTCCCTCTGGAAGAGGGAGAAAAAAATCAGAAGTCCAGGCTCAGAAATATTTCTAAATTGCTAGCAAAGTTGGTGCTTTAGTCTCTATACCCATAGCTGGGCCTCATCCCCACTGGGCTCACCGTGGGCTGGAAGCCACATCGTCACCAGCTCCTGACAGCTCTGCTGCCCTTCTGGTTGGCAGGACCACAGCCTGAGAGCAGCAAGAGAGCATGGCTTGCTCACTTCTCACACGGATCTCTAAGCATTACATAGGTACTTTAGATAGGGATCTTTAATATAGAAAGTAATGAGAGCCAGTTTCTAGCAGGAGCACTAAGGCTGAAAAGGAAATGAACTCAAGTGTCTAAAATTAAGTATTTTGTCTGAGAGTTGTGGTTTTTTCTTAGCATGAGAGAAGAAGAATAAAAGACCTGTTTAAACTTTTAGAATGTAAAGCTTAAACAGAAACCTCAATTAGTGGGAATAAACTTAAATTTAAAAATCATGAACAAATGTAAATACAGGGGAAGCTATGGTTCATGTAAAAAGTGTTTGAAGCCTTATGCATACATAAAACCAATTTCTTGTCAAAATATTCAACCTGTGAAAAGTGTCATGTTTATGATTTTACTTGTCTGATGCCACTGTAGTGTAATGAAATTATTATAAGGAGAAAATTCAGCAGTGAAACAAAAAATAATCAGTAAGAACTTGTTTCTATAACAAGGCCTGTGTTTATAAATATAACACATTTATTTATGTAAATATTGCCAGTGTATCACATATGACAAAGGTTGTATGAATTTCAAGAAGTTTGAGTGACAGTTCTGATAGTGTGATAGAGGAACTAGAGTAACTTGATTTACTGCTTTTTATGTTTTATGTTTTAGAACAAAGGGAAGAATTGATATAAGAGGCCCAATATTAAAGGCTAAACTGAACGAGCTAAAATAATAGGCTTCTTGCAAATGTGGAATAATTTATTGTATTTTGTTGCATAACAAGGGCTCTTATTTTTGGTGTTGCCAAAATATGCAAAATCTTAAATCCTTAGTAGTGAGTCAGAATCATCCTACTAGCCAAAATCTTTAATGTGAAACAAAAGACCTGTGAGTTCAAGGTACATTAGAAATTGGCAAAAGTATCTTAAAATGCTGAAATAGATTCTAAATAAACTGTTCTACATAGGAAAATTTTGGCAAAATTAGGTCCTTTCAGTGGAAACTCAAATGATTATGGTTCCGGGTTTCTTTTGGGATGGTATTTGATATATCCAGTGTGTTGTGTTTACTGTGAAATATCTTTCTGCTCAGTTGGTTTATTAAGAATCATTGGGTGTGGCAGATCCTGTTACTCATACCTATGTTGAGTTATAATAAAATTCATGCATGATTTGTTGTATTTTTTATATTTTAAAACCTTTATTTAATATTTATTTCTTTAACTTGCTCAGGATTTTCTGTCAATACTTTTTTTTGACAATTTTTAAACCTACAGAAAGAAAAGCATCTTTCACAGGTTTGGAATTTAGTACTAAATAATGACAGAAATGTCCCCCAAATCTATAAGTATTTCTAATATGTGTAGCTATTTTAATAGATCTGATAAATATTCAAGCTTCACGTCTAACATTATTTACTGGCTGGGTGCATTTTTAACTTCTTACATCAAGAAACATGATCATATTGTGTGTATTATACCAATTGTGGTACAGATTTTGCCAAAACTAGGGGAACTGAATTTCCCATATAATGAAATGACCAGGGTGACCCCGTTATACATGTCGTTTATGACAGGTATCATATACTGTCTCTTTCGGCTGAAAGAAGCCTCTGCCAGAATCTTTTCCTTCAAATGATTAGGTTTAATGTGTTTGGATTTTGTTTCTTTCTTTGTTTTTTTTCATATCTGCTCTTACCCACTAAGCTTATGATATGCAGATACTATTCTTTTTTAGAAAAAGTACCATGCATAAAATCTGATCTCTTGCTCACTTGAGTTAACAGAGCTGCAATTGCCATATGTTATTTGTTATTTCTCAGAAACTGGTAGCAGGGAGTCATCATGTGTAGTTTATTACCTTGCTGATAGCGTTGTATCATGGACTCAAAATTTCCATTAATGCAAGGTTTTTAAAATACAGAGAGACCATAATACTAAAGGATTTTCCTCTTCTGGCTTATTATTAAGCTGCCAAGGCCATTTGTCCTTCAGTTCAAATTTCAGCACAGACATAACAGTAGTGTTTTCTTCAAAGCTGCTGAAATAGCACCTTCTTAGATTTTTAACTGTTTTTACGTCTTCTCCACAATTAAAAAATTAGAAGTTGTTATTCAACCCGGCATTTGGTCTTGCTGAATCTCAAATTGTAGGACTCAGCCCATCTTTCCAGCCTGTCCAGGTCCCTCTGCAGACCTCTTTCCCTCCTGCAGATCAACACTCCCGTTCCACTTGGTTCACCTGCAAATTTGCAAATGGCAAACTCGATTCCCCCATCCAGATCATCAGTAAAGATATTAAACCAGGCTGAGCCCAACACTGACTCTGGGGGGACACCACTAGTGACTGGCTGCCAAGTGGATGTTATGCCTTCTCCTGTACTGTCACATCAATAAACTGCAATGCTGTATAACGGCGTAATATTTCTCTCTTTCATGGGAAAAATATGTCTTTCATCAACAGCACCTTTCCCTAAAGCTTTTTGTTCCTGCCAGGATTGCCCTAATATTTTTATTATGCTTGTACTAGTTGCCTTGAGGTCTGTATCAGTAATTTTAAAACCTCCATTTTGTTGCTTTTCCCTTTCAGCAGTTCAGTTACTTCCTTTAGGAGCTAGCAAATCTACCTTCTTCTCGACTGTGCAGGCTAGGCCAGCTCATTCCTTTCATTATCTATGTTGATTGCGTATTTACCGTTCTCATCAACATTAATAGTTTCCTTCTTATTGTACTTTCAAATTTTCCCTGGTAATCATTCTTCTACTGTCATATTCTTACTTATTCATTTTCCTCTTCCTGTAAACTATACAGCCATGCACAGACCTTCATCTGCTTTTAGAGCTTCATGTTTTCCTTTTTTTCTTCCACACTGAAAAACCAAGCTAATGCAAATAAGGCAGATCTCGTTATAATTTCCCCCTGTACTCCTTAATTTAAAACTCATCTCATTAACCCCACTATCATGAATTTCATCTTGATTCAACCTTCTGTATGGATTCACATTAATGGAGCAGATACACATTCAATCAGTACTCCTTCTAATGTTTCCTATCCATTACTATCATTTTTCCACAGCACTAATTCTCAATCTTCATTATTTCGCTGTGCTTCTTCCTTCCTTTGAGAAAAATCACAAGAATTTCAGTAAAAATGGCCCAATATTCCCAATCAGAGGCACCATCCATAGCCCCTTTAACATGAGTTTTATGTTGCCAGCTTTGCTGACATGGTGGGTGGTCAGTGGGTTCTTCTGATTCTCATGAGAGTGTTTTTCAGACTCCCATGCTCCTCTCATGGCCTTGATTTTGTAGACAATTTGTAGACAACACATTATATATGTTATAATGACAAAACCACTTATTCCTTGTCATTAAGAGCAAGGCTAACCAAATTAGGCAGACAGAAAACCAATTCTTTTACTTTCTTTTACTCTATTCTTTATTCTTTTTTTTTTTATCCAAACTCCTCCTCTTTTCATAATACCATTCTTAACTTCCTGAAACTCAGGGCCTCCTTTTTTCCCCACACACACCTTGACCTTTCCAGTTCTATTTCCAAGGCAGGAATTTGTGCAGGAATGTGTTAAAATCTCTGCTGGGTAAAACTTAGAAATTAATGGTTTTAGTTGTTCTTCAAGACAAGGAAATGAAAGGTAGGCATTTTTGTGAAGTTTGCTCATTCTGCAAACCCAGTATGCTCCTGAAACCCCATGCCATGTTTGTGTCATGGTCTTTGCTAGGAGCCTCAGAAACCCTTTGTAGGGAATGGGTTGTTTTCCAAAGAAATAACTGAAGAGTTAAAAAAGATGTAAAATCCACATCTTTATCAGCTTTATGAAAAGCTTTATATGCCACTGCAACTGCAGTAGCAGCTGGTTGATTAAGATACTATTTGAAGTTAAATAAATATTTTCCCATTTTATAGACTTTTATATTTTTTTTGATTACATAATTTATTTTATTTATTGGTTTTTTTATTTCTTCCATACTCAATAACTGAACAAACAGTAAACATGACTTCTGTACCTAATAATCCAGTGTGGTAAATTGCAGAGGGCTGAGACCTTTCCTTTGGCATTCTCCAAACATACAAATCATACTAAGTTTAGTGGGAGGCTTGTATGTAAGCTCTTGGTAAAAACAAACCCATGGGAACACTGAGATTGTTGTGTGAAATATTTTTAAACTCAATACGAACCCAGAGTTTTTCCTTTATCAACCAAAAAAAAAAATTTATAACAGAATATTTTTGGTGGTGCAGCAGACAGTGCAACAATGCAGAGAGGTTTGTGTTTATACTCCAGCATTGGTATCAGTGAAATTCTCTCTCTGATGCTTTTTTTTAACCGATTATGTTTAAGTGCATGATTGCATAAAAATTCTTCAGTTGTTGTTTTTTTAATTTTTTACATAAAAGGAGTAATAACTTTTTTCTTTTTTCCCCCTTTCTTTTAACTCATTACACGTATTTGCATAGAACTTGTTCCTACAGCACCTAACAATTTCAAGACCCAGAAGGTGCCACGTAGCATGTGCGGTATATGACATTATTCACTAGGTTGGTGGCTGAAGAGTTTTCAAACTTCATATCTCAAGAAAAACCTAGCACTTGATGAAACTTTTGAGGGGCTGATTTAGAGAGGGAACCACAGCTAACGTAGAATGAGTGTGATGAAGAGATCGTAGAGGAAGATTTCAAAGTGGCTGGCCAAGTTAAGTGAAAATCTGCAGGAGTAGTGCCCCCTGTTTCCCAATTGTCAGAAAAACTTTTTTCCTCTAAGGTACAGAGATTTTGTGCCATTTCATGCTTGGAATATTGCTTTGGGCTTGTTCTTCTGAAGTGTAATCTTTTTTTTTTTTCGTTTTTATCTGGTTGACTAGGCAGAAAGCGCAAAAATCCAATTTTCAATGGATGAAAGTAATTCTGTACAAGTGGAAAGTTATACCTGTTTCATCACAGGAGTAAGGACTTAGTTTTTTTTTTTGTATCCTTGGGAGAGTCAGTCACATAGTGTTTCCAGTCCTTGTTTCAGGTCCTGTTCTTATTCAGGCTCCACCTGTAGTCCATGGAAAGGTTTTTCATTTGGGATGGAGGGAATGGCTGCTCTGTCAGTGAGGCTGTGTCTCCCTTCAATAATGCTTATACTTCTGAGCAGCCGTGCTCTGTGGTGATGATTCTCAGATTTGGTGCCTAACTTAGTGGCTTTCCCTAAAACACCTATACCTGCTTTGGGGTGTGACAGCCCTGCTTTTTCTGCTGTATGCTTCAAAATTACTTTTGGGGTCAAGATACTCCTGCAAATGTGTCAGGATCCTGAGCTTAGTCTGTATTTAACTTAATATAAGAAAAGAAAGGAGAAGGAGCCAAAGAATATCATTATATATACATACAAGGGGTTTTTTTTTACCTGAATACCAAGCAAACACACAGTAGAGACTCAATTGCTTTCTCAATTACTTACATTTATTTATGTACTCCACATTATCAGGAAATCAACAACTATAGTGACTGAAAAGTTCTTTGTTCTCACCCCATAAGAAGTGTTACCATCACTTATAGAAGGTACCAGATCACAAACCTGGGATATTCTGTAACATGCTGGTGAGAAAACTACTGGAATATATATATGCAGTTCCTTTTCACTGACAGGTACCATTAAGAGGGTGGTCAGATGGAACTGAAAGAGAAAATCAAAACCTGGACATGCTGAAGACAACCGCATGAGCTTCAGTAAGTTGAAGTGCCATGTCCTGCCCCTGCGTCACAGCAACCCCATGCACTGCTACAGGCTGGGGGAGGAGAGGCTTGAGAGCTGCTCAGCAGAACGGGACTTGCGGGTGCTGGTTGGCAGGAGCTGAACAGGAGCTAACCATCTGTCCAGGTGGCCAACAAGGCCAATGGCATCTGGGCTTGTATGTGGCCAGCAGGTCTAAGAAAATGATTGTCCCTTTGTACTTGGTACTGGTGAGGCTGCATTTTGAGTACTGGGTTTGGTTTTGGGCCCCACACTTCAAAAAGGACCTTGAGGGGCTGGAGCATATCCAGAGAAGCGCAACTAAGCTGGTGAAAGGTCTAGGAAATATGTCCTATGAGGAGCAGTTGAGGTAACAGGGGTTGTTTAGTCTGGAGGAGGCTTAGGGAAGACCTTGTCAGTCTCTACAACTACTTTAAAAGAGGTTGTAGTGAGGTGGGTCTTGGTCACTTCTGCCATGTCTCAAAGTGAAAGAATGAATTTTGTTTTAAGTTTATAACAGGTGCAGATTAGATATTAGAAAAAAAATTCCACTGAAAGAGTGGTTAGACATGTCAATGAGTTCCCCAGGGAGGTGGTAGAGTCACCGTTTCTGGAAGTGTTCAAGAGGCATTGAGGTGTCACTTGGGGATGTGGTAGGGTCATTATGGTGGGACTGGGTTGACAGTCGGACTCGATGATCTTGAAGGTCTTTACCAACATTGATGATTCTGTGATTCTATGATTCTGTATAGTTTGTCTAAATAGTGAGTAGTGGCACCTAGAGAAATAGTAATTATGTGAGTACCTGGGAGGCAGCAAAAATGTGGTTAAATGCTTTGCATTTATTAAGATAAGATTGTCTCTGTACTTACTGCATGTAAAATGTGCCAAAAGGAATGTGACTTGATGTAATGGGATATAATTTAGTGAAGAGACAGTTTAGATCAATAACAAGACAACTACCTGACATGGAGATCTATACAATTGCGGAAGAGCTTTCGTAAAAAATAAAAAAAAAATTCCATCCTTTAAGACATTTAAAATTATAGTAGGAGACATCAGGGAAAAATTCTGTTTTGACAGGCGATGTCTCTTTCTCCTAGTTCCTTTCTAAAGCACCCACAAGTATTGCTGTAATACCTGGCTGCTTCAAGATGGACTAATGGGACTTTTGTCTGTAATTCATATAATTTTCTGATATGGTTAGGCTTTTGAGTGGCCTGAGTATTTTGCAATATAGCCTACTGATAATGGTTTTTCTCCACTGGGATAAGTGCTTCCTAAGAGAACCCTATTTTGAAACCGTAACAGTATGTTTTCATAATTTTCCATCAGTGTATTTTCTTGATAAAATTTATAGTTCATGTGTTGTTTAATTTTTTTTGTAAGCATATCAGTTTTGCACTTGAAAGCACTGTGAAAAGCAGTAAAACCAGTCATCATCCTTTCTTCTTTTTCCTTTTTCTTTCTTTTTTTCCTTTTTGTATATAGGAGTACATGTAAACTAGTAATGTGTAAATATCAACATGAGCTACTTTTTGATAGGAAGAACTGAAAGGTTCTATTATGACAGTGTTAGGTTAATGGTTGGACGCAATGATTATAAGAGGGTTTTTTTCAGCCTAAATGATTCTGTGATTCTGTGATTCTGTGGCGAAGTATGAGGAGGGATAACTTCTGTTTATTTCCACTAGGTTTGAGGAAATTAATAAGTTTATATCCTGAGTCTGGTATTTGTGTGGTTTTGTGCAATGCTGGCAAATTGCCTTGCTTTTGAGGTAACTCTCATCTCCAGAAAACAAGAACACCAGAAGCAGACATAAGGAGAACTTGAATGTAGAGGACTGATGGTACAAAGGGAAAGCAATGGCAGCATGAAGTGAGGGACTTGGGATACCAAATGTTCTGGGGAAATTCCCCCTTATGATACATGCACACAATCCAAACTGCTGCTTAATTACAGGATTTTTTTAATATAAATGAAAATATATTAGTGCTATGACTGGAAACTTCCACAGCACCAGGTTTAAACTGAGGATGGGACATTCCAGCGTAGAAAACAAGGGCTGCATTTACCCCACGAATATCCCCACCACTCTGAGCTTCAGTAGTCAGTGGAGCCACCTGCCTCTCTGCCAGCCCTTGGGTCTCACACTCCAACAATCTGCACACTCTCACACCACACTCACAGCCATCCTCTTGTTGTTTATGTACTCCGCAGCTTTTCCTTCCAGCTACTCTTGCTTTTAGACCAGGTGGTTATCACAGTAAATTGTTCCTCTGTCTCTCTTCTGTTCAGTCTGTCCAGCCCCTTCAGCCTGTGAAAAGGATGACAGAGATTTTTTCTCTTCTTCAAAAATACATGGTGCCACTTCTTGTTTCTTAAATCCTGCCCAAATGGTCAGAATAATGCAAGAATTCTTTATATGGTACTGAATCAGTACTTTTTCAAATATTCTTAAGGAGATTAGATTTAGTTTGGTACCTTTTATTAAAGCTCTGAAGAAAAGATGGAGTGAGCTCACCAGTTCATGTACTGATTATAAAATGTGTGCTTTAGAAAAATACAGGCTTACAAAATTAAATTTATGCATTTTGCTTCCTGCCTTTGTTAAAAAATCTGGACTTTGCTGCTTGCTGCTTGGGGTTTTTTTTGGGTTGAGGTTTTTGTTTTGGTTGTTGCTTTTTCTTTGTTTTGTAGTTTTTCTTCAAGCATATGTCATTACTTCATGTAGTTTACTGCTATCTAAAGAGTAAAAGGAGAACCTATCTGTAATTTCTGAGTCTTAACCTTGAGTCCTAATGTTGTTCTGCCTGGTTTGCTCAGCATTATTTCAAACATTGTAATAATCTTGCTATGATTAGGTAATCAAAGAAACAGAGTGTACTTGACATACTATATTATTACTTTATGCAGTAACACTACCATATCTTCTGATTCACTACTTCTGCCTGTAGAATCCAATTCACCTTTGCTTTTTCTTTATTTCTTGTTCTCATCTAAATGTCATAATGTTTTCTTCTAGCTATGTGTGTGTGTATCTTCCTGGATTTAATATATATAACTTTCTATTGTACGTTTTCTGTTTCTTTTCTTTGGCTTAGATTTTGTGTTCTGTCCTCCTTTAAGCTCTCTGTTATGAGTACCTTGTAGCTTGCTTTGGATCTGAATGTGTTTCTGTTTCAGCAATATAGTATTTTTTATTTTGATGCTAATGAAGTCTGCTGCAGAGATTTTCTTCAAAATTTTTAATTTGGCCTCCCTTGTCTAAAGAGTTTATTCTCTCCTAGAATTCTATGGTTAGAGAAAATCAGGATTTCCTAATTGTCATCTTGTTTAACTTCGACACTATTAAGGCAGAAAATTTATATACTATTAGTAAGTTCTGTTAATTTTCAGCAGATAATAAATTATTGATCAAATTAAAGCAAATTGAAGAAAGGAGTTGAAACTTTTTGACCCTTAATTGCAGGTCTGCAAATATTGATACTACACTTAGATAGAAATTAAGAAATTTCCGACTCGTGGTAATGCAAGTCAGGCCTTGGGTTTGCATATTTGCTTTATAAGCTTTTATAAAACCCGTGCCTAGGAGGACTTTGTTAACTCACAGTTTTATATTTGATTAAAACCCAAGGATTTGCTAAGACTTCCAGAAAACCTTCTGTTCTCTTCTGTCTGTGAAATCTGGGGTGTTAGAAGGTGAAGTCCTGTGGAAGGATATACTGATAACTAGCAATGAACAAAGCTCTGATCAGTTATTCCAGCTAAGATCTCCAGTAGGCAGCTTTTGTATTACACCTCTAAAAAGGAAGTATGACATGGAAAATAACAAATGAACATTTTTCTGCTTTCCTGTTTCCGTGGTTCTTTCAAGTGACAGCAAAGGATGAGAAGTGAATATTCTGTCATAAACCTTGTATTTTTCATCTCTTTTACATAGAAAAACCTTTGCAGCCTCATGGTGAAAACTGTTGAATTTAATTCATACTGTGTATTTTTACTATTTTTCAATAATATAATGCAAAGGATTTTTTTAAAATAAAACTGTCAGTACACTCGTAATGTTTCACTGTTTTCTATCTATTTATGAAATTTAAGCCTATCCAGATTTAATAATGAACAGCTTTTTATGTTGTTGCTGAAGAGTTTTTTTCTCTTTGTATGTTGTTTTTTTAAAAAGCAGTTTTAGTATATCTCCACTGTAACTAGGCATCACTGATGTTAGTTATAAAACTTTTCACAACATTGTGAAGTTTGGAGAGGCTTATTGATTTGAAGAGTTGCAAGGTCTGTTGTGCAAGCAAAAGTGTTTACTACACTTACTTACCTTTCAGAGGTATGGAAAATACTTAGTATCAACTCAGGCTAATTCATTGTGAGCTTTTAAAGTGTAAGGTGCATGAATACTACACACAGCTTTCTGTGCTGTTTTCAGTGGATGGTTAATTCAGTCCTAATAAGCTATCAAAACAAGTACTAATATCTTTAAGGGCACTGTCATTCATATAGATAATTAGAGGATAGCTGAGCCAGTACTGGCATAGGCTTTTTAAGAAAGAAACCAGACCAAACAAACCATGATCAAATTATAAAATTGATGGAGTATAATAGCGATGACACATTTACATTTTAATAGAACATTTGATGGTGTCTTTCTCAAAAGGTTATTTTGAAAGAGCTCATTTCAGGCTGCCACCTGCATTTAAACATAGGTGTGTGGAAATAGTTTGCTAGTTGCAAATGAGTTGAAGGGAAGTGGCCAGAGAAGTGCCATGGAACCTTACGTTGGGGTTTTTTTACCTGCGCTCTGTATGACTCTGAAAAATTGGAGAAGATGCTCTGGGAACTGCTGAGAGAACACAAGTGGCTCCCCTTCCCCATTCTGGAGCTGGACAAGTGAGCCCATTCTGTGCTGCATGCAGGTGCTCCAGTGGTTGCTGGGGGCTCCTGGCTGGCACAGAGCTGCTGTCTGCCTGACAAGCCAGGAGAGGAAAATAAAGGAAACCAGAGCGCTTCAAGTTATGTCAGAGCAGTGCTGTGCATGAAGGTGAGTGGCAGGCTGAAAACATGAAACCTAGGGCAGGCTTTGGAGGAAAGACATGTCTGGCAACCTGAGCATTGTGTTTGGAGTCCAAGAAGCTCTCTGTGCAGGAAGTAGACTATTGCTGGCAGCGGTGGAAGGAGGATGCTGGAGGATCCTTGCCTATGGTTAGGCTCTGCTAGTGAGGCAGAGGAGGAAGGAGCTCTCTTGGGTGCAGTCTGTAAATGGGCCTGAGCTTAATGGAACAATAAATAAGCTGTGTCAGAAGCTTTATACATGGAAGATTGGCCTGGGAAGAAAAGTGCTGTATTAGCTGAATCTCTGCTTATAAAAAGTTAGTAAAGGGCACATGTAACCAGCCTAGCCCTCAGGGTATGGTTTGCAGTCTAATTGTTGCCTGTGGTGAGTGTCCAGCATGCAGGAATTTTTTCTTCCATATTATCAGATATAAGAAACATTGCATTTGGAAGCAGATCTATATCTTAATTGGCCTGTAACTAGGGAAATGAGGGATCAGAAGAATAAACTAGGTATTAGAAAAATAATGCTAGTTGGATATGAATGTCTGATAACTAGTGCTGTAAAATCTTAGAATACAATTAGAGAATCAGAATATGCTGAGTCAGAATACACCATCAGGATCATTGAATCCAGCTCCTGGCCCTGCACAGGAGCCATCAAGGGTCACGCCATGTGCCTGGGAGTGTTATCAAACAATTCTTGAGCTCTGCCAGGCTTGGCCTGTTCCAGTGCTCAGCCACCCTCTGGGTGAGAAATCTTTTTCTGAAGTTCAACATAAACCTCCACTGATACAAATTCAGGATATTCCTTTGAGTCCTGTCACTGATCATGAGAGAGAAGAGACCAGTATCTGCCCCTCCACTTTTCTTCATGAGGATGTTGAAGACTTGTGAGATCTCCTCTCAGTCTTCTCTTTTCCAGGCTGAAGAGACCAAGTGACCTCAGCCACTCCTGATGTGGTCCTTTACCAAGGCCTTCCTCTGGATGCTCTCTAATAACTTAATGTCTTTCTTATTTTTTTGGCACCCAAAACTGCCCACAGTATTCTAGGTGAGGCTGCCTCAGTGCAGAGCAGAGTGTGACAGTCCCCTCCCTTGCCTGGCTGATGATGCTGTGCCTGATGCTTCCCATTCCTGGCTGCCAGGGCTGACTCATGTCCAGCTTGCCATTGACAAGGACGCCCAGGCCCCTTTCCACAGCGCTGCTTTCCAGCTTCTTGTTCACAGTCACTTCAATAATCCCTTCATATTTTCTCAGGTTGCTGTTATCTCACATTTAATTTGGTGCTGATTACCAGCAAAGATCAAAGTAGTTGAAACTTCAAGTCCTATTTAAGATCTATTTAATGTATCCCAGGCCTTTCCCACAAAACTTGCAGTCAACGTCAGCGCTTGTGAGGAGTAAAGGATAAATTCAGAGGTTTAAAGCTGCCATACACATGAATAAATGGCCAAGCACCTTTGCTGTGTCTTGTGATCTAGCCTGCAGTTGGCAAGTGTCAGAAAGAAGAAAGGCCATTTTAGAGAGAATTTTTATAGTCATATGAAAATGAAACAGATATCTGTTACTCTGCTTCTCTGAGTACCAGTAAAATCAAATGGGATTAAAAATCCCTGGAATATTTACTGATACACATGGCAGCCAGAATCTGTGGTAGGCACATGAACTAATCATAGATATGTTACTCCTTTACTTTGGTCCATCAAAAAGGAGGAAGACTGAAAACATCAAACTTCAAACATCTGGAGAACAAAATACACAGAGGGAAGCCAGAATATCCAGACAGCTATTCTTTCCTAAGTGTATTCAAGTTTAAAATTTTATAAGATTGAGTGTAATAAAAGATTTTTTCCTAAAATTTGATTTCTCCTACCGTCTATCACTTTGTAATTCTTGGCTATTTTTCAAAGAACCATCAACTGTATGTTATGTACATAGATTTTATAATTGCACCGATTTTCTGATGATGCTTCAAGGGTGTTTTTTGGCGAAGCTTGACATGTGATAACTTTTGGAAAACTGAGCTTAACTATATTGTCCATATTTTATGGCAGACAGAAAATGCAAAATGTGGCCTAAAGCAAAAAGTGGAATTGAGATGATGACTATTTCATGGAAATGGCATGGAAAGACTGTGTTGTTGGGGCTTTTTTAAATTTATGTAGGGGCACAGAAAAATTATAATCACAACCAACTCAAATTAACTTTATATTATATAAAGCCTTTACTTGTAACATTCGTCAAGTGTTTCTGAAATAGATTAGTAGAAATAAACAGTCCAGAAAAATCTTCAAGTGAGAAGTAAAAGGAAAAAAAAAAGGATTCAAAAATCCCTGCAGGGTTTATTGCAAGGCATCATCGATGTAGACATCTGCTCACAGAGCTCATCATCTTGGCTTGCCTTTTTGGTTGGTGCAGTGGAAGAACAAGGGCTGAAATCCACTTGTTTAACTCCTACATAAAGTGCATTTCATCTTAGGTAACATGACTGTATTTACTAGGCCTTCAATGACTACAGTGGATTCCTTGGGGTGAAAGGGTAATATATGTCTGGTTTGTAGAAACCTTTCTTGATGCGGTGTATTCCACCCCAGTCTTTTCAATCTTCTTTTTAAAAATTGCTTTAATGTTTCTATAATCTGTTCCACTACCTGTCCCAGTTCTGTGAGGCTGGACTTCACAGAACCTGGTTCTTCACTGGCCCTCTGTAGTGAAGGGTCTGCACTTGGGTGTTAGAGAATTTATTCAAAGCCTTTAAAAACGTGTGATGTTTAGAATAAATTTCGGGCTATGATAGAAGTAAACAGATGCCAGGCAACCTGATTTACTTCACATCTGCAACTAAAAAGTTACTGTTAAAGTCTAAAAAGATGCAGGCATATAAAAATGGAATGCATAGGCTCATGCATCAGTCAATGAAATAATCTGATTTTGAGTCATAGTGTTTGTGGATAGGAGTGTAGGTTCCTGATCATACATTTCCTGGAAATGACAGCAAAACTAAACTTGAATATGTTAACAGCTACTTCATGTGGTCCCTAGTTCTCACAGTCAGTGATAAAGCCTGAACGTTTCCACTGGAGCTACTCACTTGTTAATACAAGTGTCATACAGACACTTCCCCTCCAGCATGTGTCTCACCAGCTGTACAGGTACACTGAGACTTCTGTGGGGACTGTTCCCACTGCTGTGAGTAAGGGCAGTATCAATAACATCCTTTGTGGGTTTTTTTTTCCTCTATTTTATGCTACACTGCTGAGGTTGGTATTAAAACACAGACACTTGTTTGCAGCTGTGATTGCACATTAACATTATAGATATCCTAACCATTTTCTGTACTAAATTTGGGTAAGCAGAAGAGTTTCATTTATTATGTTGCAATTTTAGGAAAAGGCTTTAGCATTGTCATTTTAGTATGCTTATGTTTCGAGATCCGCACCCTTAAATGTGTAAAATTGGTTAAATATGCTTTTAAATTTTTTTAAAAAGCTTATTAGTTTCTCCATTTAAAAACGGTATTATATACATCTTTTGAGTCCTTGAACACCGGATTTCTGCCGAAAGCCATGTTTTATAGTTAAGCTGTAATATGCTGAAATGAGATAATATAATGGAAATGCATATGCATTCTTATCAGTTGTAGCTAGAGGATGCACACTTGATTAATTATTAACAAACCATGTAAAAAATAAATAAGGTCACTGACTAAATGACATCTACTTTATCTAACTGAGCCCTGTTGCATATTGCTAGCTGAGCTGGTCACTTGTTAAACTGGCCATATTATTCCTTGGATTGTGAATTGTACAGATCCCCTTGGCTTAGTGATTCAAAAAATGTGTCTGGATGAGTTACCTTGTGGAAAGCACACACTTGATCAATATAGATAGGGGAAATTAATCCTGATTTTCTAAATATGTTGGGAAGTTAATGACAAAATTTGAACACTAACAAATATTTCGAATCTTTTTATTCAAAGACTGGTCAAATATATGATTTGAAAATAATCCATTCTTTAAGTAATAATTGCTATAAATTTGATTCACTACCTTACAATATTTGTGTCTAAAATAATTTATCTAAAATCCCTGACTACCATTTACATGTAAATACCATATTGCACATATCCACTTGCAAAACCAGGCCTACAAAACAACAGTCAGCAGATCTCTGTAAGAATTGCTACTCCACCCCCAATTTGAGACAGTCTAAGAGAAGTAATGACTGGGTGCATTTTCCTGACATCTCTTTCCCCACAGAACTCTCTTCCTGGATTCTTCTCCTTCTCCTTCTCCTTCCCTCTGTCCTGTCCTTCTCCTTCCTGACCCCACACCCCCATTCCTCCACCCACAGCATCCCAGGTGACAACACAGATGGAAAACTCTGAACTGTATTTCTGCTGGCCACGAAGTGTGGAAATGCACAGATCCTGGCAAAGGTATGACAGTACCATTTTTGCTTGCTGTTTTTCCCCCTAAGTAATGTCCACATTGAACTGGCAGCACTAATTCCATGAGGGAAGGGGCTAGCACTACAGATGGGGCATTGAACTTCCTGCCCTGTAAGGGACAGAGCACTCCAAACTCACATCTGTTATACCTGCTAGTGCTGCGAGCTAAGTGCATACAAAAGTATTTCCTAATGGCCATGCTGCCACAGGAGTCCTTCCAGTAGAGGCGTGTATAGTTGGGTCGTATATCATGATGAAATTATGCAGGGGTGATATTTGTTCATGGGAAGATGCAGTGCTTTTCCTTGAAAAAGCCCATCTGGTTACACCTCCGAGAATGTGTGGTAGGTGGGTGATGGGTAAAAAATCGGATGTGTACCACATTCTGTGTTACACGCTCTCACAATATCACATACCAATATTCAGTGTTTCTCCTAGAGCTCCAGCTATGAAATCAGATTATTTTCTGAGAAGCCCAGCTTCCCTAGAAAATAAATAACTCTTGGTATTGTGGAAAAAGAAGAATTGTAAACTCTTTCATGGGAAGATAAAGGATAGTGTTGATTCTTATCTTTAAATCTTACAATTTTTAGGCCTATATTTTAGAGGCTGGGGGGACTTGGTAATATTGTTGCACATGGGACTGGCAGTGTCACAGTCCTTTGATTTTGGAGGATCTCTTGAGGTCTGTAGAGAGATAATATTGTATTACTCAGTCAGAAGCTGTATGGGTTTTTAAGCTCTGTGTCATAATCCATGTTGATGTTTGAGATTTAGTGACATATATTGCTGTGCTGTTGTGCAAGATTATTGGTAGCTATTCTGTGAAGCCCACTTTTCCCCTGTCTAATATGTAGTACAAAATACAGTTACTTCAAATGTCACAAATTAACCTGTATTCTGTTGTTCTGGGAATATTTGGCATTATATATTATTTGGATATAGGATAGAAAGTTCAGTATTATTCTTTTTGACTACTTGAAATTTTTTATACTGTTTTCTAGATGTATTGGTAAAAGAAAAACTACTTTTCACTGAAGAGGTAATGCACTGGAATAAATGGTCTGGCTAGTTTTAACAGTTCAGATGTCACAGAAGAGCCTGCTTTTCTGTCTGCAATAATTGGCTGCTGATTGTGAAGTGTAAACTTCATATTTTTATACTCTGAAATAAAAAACACCTGTTCAAGTTAACTTACCTTGCTTTACCTCAGAGATGAAACTCTGACCAGCAGTATGTTTCATTATGATATTGCCAGTACCAATGATAATGTTAGGGGCAAATCAGGTATAAATTATCTACTCAGTTGCTAACAATCTTAAATTTACTTTGATTGTCCTAAGAAGGAGGAGTAAATGGGAATAGGGTGGGAGGAAAGATGCACTGGAGTAGAGATTTGCACTAGAATGAAGTGTTTCAACTTGTAGTAGTAGAGTCTTTAACCAGCATAACACTGGCATCATACATCAGTCTCACCAAAAGGTCTGCTATGTCCCTCAGCTTTTTAAGGCTGAATGTGACATGTTTGTAGCATAACAAAATATATGTCCCAGTTACAGCCTGTGCACCCATAGTGGTGGTGTCCTACTCAGCTCTCGGTATAGTGTGTTCCAATATCCTGCTTTGTGTAGGCTTACTATATAAGAATTCCAGGATATTCTGATAACTTTATTTGGACTTCCTATGTTTCTTCTTTCAAGGTGGAAGGGAGATATATTTTTCCTGAAAGATCTTTGGAATTTCATCTGGGGTATTTAAGAGTAGTTTCCAAAGCCACTTCCTTTTTCCCTCCATTCTCTGTAGGTTTAAGCTGCCTGCCCATCCTAAAATCAGTCCATGCTGCTAGCTTCATATCTGTTGTCTGAAATTTTTACTGCACTTCGTTTTTCTTTCATTACTGCCTTGACCCTTGTGAGTGATTTGTACCATCATCATGGTTAGGTCTTGGGAAAGGTAGAGAAACTGGTTATCCCTCAACAGGGGTCTTTGTATTATAAGGAGTAGCTATTTTGCTGGCACAGGCATTCTTATGATTGAGTTGTTCTGTGCTATGGACCTCTTGTAAAGACTGATAGACCTCCCTAATCTCTTGCCACTGCTGCTGCTGCTGCTGCTGCTGAAGTCACATTTATATTTCTACAAAGCCAGTGACTAACTTCCTTAGACTCTGCCCAGTTTCTGTGCTGTTTCTTCCTGGGCAAGGTTGTACAATCCCTAGAACAATGATTTTTGAAGGTTTGCACACCTTTGTAGAGAACAGGAGCCAACATCAAGATTGTATTGGACCTGTCCCTGAGCAGCAGTGCCAGATGTCAGTGTATTAATTTTCACACCCAGGTAGATTTTAACTCATGCAAGATGGCTGCATATTTTGGAATGTTTCAACCCTATTTTTGTACTCTGGCCTCCTGGTTATTTGAATGTGTATGGTTCATGTGCACTTTTGTAGCTTTTTGAGTCCCTTTTGTGTACCTGCAAAAACATTCGCTTGCGTGTGCCAAATCCTGCCAGGTGAGCAATAAATGTACATAAACCAGCCTTGAGTGAGCTTCAGTCATTAAGATTCTACCCCAGTACCTAAGGATCATCTACATGATATATAAATCACAGTAAAAATAGGCCTGATATTTAAAAGGTCAGACATGCAAGCATGCATGCAAAAATGTATGCGATTTGCTATTTTAACTTAATGATATTTTGCTAAGGAACTCCTGCACCAATGATCAGTTTGATAAATTAATGGTTGGTTGACTGTAATCATGGTCATTGTGTATGCAGAGTAAATTGTAAATATGTATACAGTTTCTATCTGTGCATTTTCTGCCAAACCTCAAGGAAACCAGACAGTTTTATTTCTCTGATATTCAGATTTCTATTTCTGGTCTTGAAGCAGTTTCTCCTTTGCAATTCGAGACACTTATAAAGGAAGTTATAAAATTTTAAAGAGCATAAAACCCCTAATAGAATGATATGAAATAGAATTAGAACAATTGATTGAAAAAGCTATTTTCTTATGTTTTTTACTTCACCATTAACAGCATTACTTGAATTCTCCATTAAAAAGGGACAAAGACTGTTATGCATCTTTAAACAGTGGAAAAGAGGTTCTGAATCTTACTTATTTTTATTGTCGGGGGAGGTCTGACTAGAGATTGGTATGTAGGTTTCTCTGAACTAGCTTTCCTCTTTTGTACCAATGTAGGTAAGTGAACAAAGCAAATTCCAAGAGATTAGCAAAGTTTAGTGTTCCATAGCTTGTAATAGGATTATTTTTATTTAAAAATCATGATCAAGTAAAGTTGGTCTCTCAGCAATGGCATTTCTGTTAGACTACAAGTGTTTCTTACTTTCCCCGTTCCTCGTTTTATTATCAATTGGATAGCATGTACATCAGATGTAGTCATAAGAGAATTTTTAGAATAATACTGCCTGAACTCTAGACATTGTATGTGTTCTATAGTATATTCAGATTTACATATTTGCTCAAATACTCTTTCCAGTCGTTAGTGATCCTGAAGGAATATGTCTAGACTTCCTGAAGTATAGGGATTATTTGCATAATACATGTATTTGAATATATTTGCATATTGTCAAAACACATTGGGTCATGCTATCTGGCATGATTTTTCATACAGTACATCTGTGTAAACTGAAGTCAGTAAAAAGAAGTGGGGATAAGGTCCTTAATCTTTTTCCCCTACGTCTTAATTTTTTAAAAAACATATGATTAAAACTGGAGAGGTTTTTTCAATAGTGAGGAAATGTAAACAAGCAAAAATTACATAATTACCTAGATTGGTCCAAACATGAAACAAGGCACTTTACCCATGTCAAATGAAATTTTGCAGGCTTACCCCTCAAAAATTTTTGCAGAATGCAGAGTATTTTAGTTAAAAAGCTTAGGAGATATATGTTTTGATTAAACACAAACTAAAATTTTACCTATTTTTTTTTTCACAAGTGAATGAGAAGAATATTGTTTACCATTGCCTTTTTTTGTCATTATCTTTTCCTCTTCTAATTACTGCAGATAAATCAGACTAGAAAACCCTCATAAAATGCCTGACAAAGTTTTATAATCTGGAGTCTATTTTTTCACTTTTTTGCCATGCCAAGATGTGTCACTCTGCGTAGTTGAATGCATCCTTACTAGTTTTTGGGATTTTTTTACATAGCAAAAGTGATCAGATCTAATTTTACCCAATAAGTATGTAAGAGTGAAATGTATGAGAAGCAGCAATGGTCCACAGCATAAAAAAATGTCTTTCTTGTAGTCAGGGGACCAAAATTGAACCTGATACTCAAAATTTGGCTTCACCAGTGCCCTGGTCCTTCTGGCCATGCTATTGCTGGTACAGGGCAGGATGCCACTGGCCTTCTTGGCCACTTGGGCATGCACTGGGTCATGTTCAGCCACTGTTGACCAGCATCCCCAGGTCCTCTTTAGGTGAGCCACTTTGCAGCTGCTCTTCCTGAAGCCTGTAGCACTGCATGGTGTTGTTGTGACCCAAGGGCAAGACTTGGCACTTCACCTTGTTGAATCCCATATGATTGGCCTTGGCCCATCCATCCAGCCTGTCCAGATCCCTCTGCAAGGGAGGGTGGATCTACACTCCAGTAGATCGACATTCTCACCCAGCTTGGTGTGTCTGCAAACTGACTAAGGGTGCACTGGATCCCCTTTGAGGGTGCACTGGATCCCCTTATCAAAATCATTGATAATGATACTAAACAGGACTGGTGCCAACACTGAGCCTTGGGGAACACCACAGGTAACCAGCCACCAACTGGATGTAACTATTCACCTCACTTTCTGGGCCCAGACATCCAGACATTTTTTAACCTGTTGAAGAGTGCACCTGCCCAAGCCACAGGCTGCCAGCTTCACCAGGAAAATGGTGTGGAAAGCAGTATCAAAGACTTTACTGAGGTCCAGGTGGATACATCCACAGTTTCCATCATCTGCTAGGCAGATTACCTGGCTATAAAAGATCAGCTGGTGAAGCAGGACCTTCATTTCCTAAACCCATGCTGGTTGAGCCTGATCCCCTTGTTGTCAACCTTCTGGAAGTCCAAGGTAGAGGTTTCATTGATCCCCTTCCTTGCTTTACCAAGAATTGAAAACTGTAATTTTGTGGTGGCTATTCCCAAGCCAGCCTCCCACCACCACCTCTCCCACCAGCTCTTTGTTCATAAACAGCAGGTTTGGCAGGGCACTGCTCCAGGAAGGCTCCTTTGTCAGCTGTGTGAGGGAGGTTTCGTAGAGTATGCTGAGTTGGAAAGGACCCATCTGGGTCATTGAATCCGACCCCTGGCCCTGCACAGGACACACCCATGAATCACACCATGTGCCTGAGGGTGTTCTCCGAACACTTCTTGAACTCTGTCAGGCTTGGTGCTGTGACCACTTTCCTGGGGAGCCTGTTCTGGTGCCTAGTCACCCACTGGTGAAAAAACCTTTTCCTGGTATCCAACTAAACCTCCTCTGATCCAGCTTCATGCCATTTCCTCAAGTCCTGGCGCTGGTCACAAGAGCGGTGAAATCAGTGCCTGCCCCTCCTCTTCCCCTCATGATGAAGTTGTAGACTGCAATGAGCTTTCCCATCAGTCTCCTGGCTAAACAGACCAAGTGACCTCAGCTCCTCCTCTTAAGGCCTCCCCTCAAGGTCCTTCACCATCCTCATAGAGTAATAGCTCTCCTTTGGACACTCTCTAATAACTTCACGTCTTTTTTATATTGCACTGCCCAAAACTGTACACAGGGCTCACGGTGATCTTCCACAAACTAATAAAACACCGTTTGCATAGTTTGATGTAATGTGGCAGTTTCCCTTTCTTCTTCATGTTCATAGTTTTTGTTTGTGGTGCTATGAACAATTGAAGCTGCTTTGAAAAATCAGGAGATAGGAACAGATGGTGAGCATCACCGGGGAGGTTGACCAGATCACATGAAGCACAGAGTCTTGCCATTTGAAGTGAAGAAATAATAAGCAACTGAAAACAATTTGGTGTCTTAAAGCTTGTGAAGTATGCTTAGGAATTTAATGTGAGCGAGCTGGTGAAGTTCTCAGATTTCTATAACAGAGGATGAAAAGGTTTGTATCATTTAAGTAATGTTCCTTTGAGTTATCTGTATTTGCAGCTTTGATCAATAGAGTTATAACTGTTCTTCTGTAATAAAGGTAATTATGTATGCAGCTGTCTTGATTCACTGTGAACAATTAATCCCACTGGGCTGGGCCTCACAGATGGTCTTGCTGTGGGAAAACTGGATCTTCGGGAAGTACTGTGTGATCAGTCCACAGATGCCAATCTTTATGTGTAAACACTCAAGAAAAGGACAGAACACAGTTGTGTTAAATTAAATAGGTGGTGAAGAAAATCAGTTTTTGGATGCATTGGTGTTTGTGTTTATATGAATACATAATTCACTGAGTATATTTTATATATATGTGTGTATATATATATATATAATTAGACACCATGAATAAAGTTGGCCTAGGATTTCAACTTCCTTTTCTTCAGAGATTCTTAGCTTTTGTCTAGTGATATTTTCAGATTTTCAGTATTCTTTCTGAAAATAATATTAGGCATTTGGCTGTTAAAGTTATGTTTAAAATTTTAAATTTAAGGTGTTATAATTGTTTGTTTATTGGGTATGAAAATTAATGCAATAATAAATATTGTCTTCATTGTTTGATGTGTTTAGGAATGCTCTTATGTGATGAACACATATATCAAGGGCCTTTCTAGTTTTGCCCTGATCATCAAGTGGGTGAAACTGTAACTTACAACTTCTGAGCAGAAGATTGCCAAAGAAAGTAACTGTCTCTTTTTCAGATCCCGGTTCTCATTCATGACCTAAAATTAATCCACTGCTATAATCAATTGCTTTATCGAGCTGCAAATCCTGTAATTACATACTCTAATCTAGATGCAGTTTCCCCGGATGCTTCCTCCTCTTTAATTTGTTGTTTGCTCTCTGTTCAGATATTCTGTTTTGTTTGCTTTTGAAGCTTTTAACATTGTCTGCTCTCTGCACCTTGATTTGATTTTTCAAATCAGTTTTCATGAGCATCTTTATCTCTAAGGCATATTTCCTCTTGCTACTCATTCATCCAACCCTTGTTTACTTATATTGTGTATATTAAATTAATAAATAAAGATAATATAGTCACCCATTCCTCATTGCTATTTCTGGATCTTTTGTGCTATATTTCTCATCTGCTTGGTTCTCAGTAGTTTAACTGGTTGCAAACTTAAATATTCAAGTGTATTCGCAGACCACTGAGTGTAGACAACATTTTATATGTGTCGGTTTATAAGCTACCTATCAAATCTTTCAATTAATTGGAAAGGAATAGAAAAAAGGAGTAATCAACAATTAAACCATTCCAAACAAGTCCATCAAAAAACCTCCTGGTATTATAATATTATAATTAAAAATCTGTTAAAATTTCTTATTATTGTGGAACATATGAAAGGACTGGTTTATCTTCATGAAGTAATAGCACAAACATTGGAGAATTATCCTTTCAGAGTTAAGGAAAAGGATTTATCAGTTCATAAGCTGTGAAATGCTAGGTGCTCTTTCTTCGATGTGAATGAAAAAGAAAAGCTATCAACTGTCAGGGCTCAGTTCACCTTCTTTGCTTTCAAGTTTAACTTCCATGTGAAAAAATTATACTCTCAGTCCTTGGGTCTGAAAGCCAGATATAAAGGGATAGAGCAACTCTTTCACCTTGTGTTTCCCTTCTCCAAATCAAACTAGCTCAAAATGTCAGTGCCTCCAAAGTAAGCCAGTCTGTTCCTCATTCTTAAAAAGTCATCCCATTCAAGGGATGATCAGTTCACCTGAGTCCTCAAGATAAGAAGATGTTTCAGGAATTTGAGATTTAGCATTTCAGATTTGTATGAGAACCAGCCTTAACAAGTCCCAGAAAACCATGGATGCTACTGGAAAATTACGTGCTCTTCATATATTTTCAATTACGACATTTTAATTCCAGGTTATATTAAGCAAACTGTAAAAGACAGATTTTCTATATAAGGCTGGATTGAATTATGATTGTTTCTGTAGATGAACTTTTTTTTTGAAAATAAAATTTCAATATTAGATTTTCCTGAGTATAAAATACCTGAGCATGGGATAAGTGGATGGTACTATCACCCTTGAAGGGCAAAAATTTCCTGACAGGGAACTATACTCACATGGAGTTTGGAATGTTTGCCTCACATATGTGATATACTAAAACTGCAAACAGAATGATACTGTATGGTACTTGTAGTGATTCGAAGATGGGAAGAATCTAAGTTCAATGAGGAGTTTATGGAATGTTAATTTTGAGACCTGTCTGCACCTCAGCAAGAGAAAACACTGAAACAGCCTGTCATACTGTTAGGATATCCTTTGCACCATCAGAAGACCACAAAATAACACCAGTGTATGGTGACCATCTTTTTTTAATTTACGGTTTTGTTAACTGAGCATCCTTTGTCCAAAGGGAGCAGGGGAGGAAATGCAGTCCCTGAGCCCAGGCCCCTGAGTCACCTGAGCGCTGTTGTTGTGCAGCCAGGGGAGCTGTGCCCTGCTGAGCCCTGCCCACGGCCCCTTCGGACCCCCACACCAAACACAGGCCTTGTCCATCTCTTCTCATAGTTCAGTGGAGAGAGTGGCTGCAAGAACATCTCTGTGGAAGAGGACGAATTAGATGTTCCTTGATGCTGTGTGGCTCTGCTGCAAGCATTGGACTTGAACTTCTGTAGAGTATCTCGTCTATACACGGTCATTTTTAATAACTTAATTTACTTGGGGCGTAACACAGGGACTCTTAGATTTCAGTGAATACAAATATGCAGTTATCACTGCATTGCTACAATAATAATGGCTCTGCTGGCATGTGCTGGTTTTAACTGTGTATTTTTCAATGCATTACTGCAACACTGTCCTGATCTTTGCTGCTTCCATGTCTTTTTTCATGACACTTGTAGGAAGTTTTGGCACTTTTACCACTGTGCAAATTTTTGTTAGGCTTGACCTGAGTTCAAACTGGTTGTTAAGAGACCAAAAGTGATACTAGATATGACAGCATAAGTTTGCCTCCTGTAGGAAACCAAACTGAAAATCTATATTGTAAATTTCTTCAGGCTGTGAAAAGATGCGCTCAGAGCAAGGACAGAGTGGTACTAAAGTTGCTACAGAATCTGCAGAAAGAGCTGGATTTTTTTCTTTAGTCATTCAAATCTGTCCTCTTAATGTAATAATAAGATGAAGAAAAGTGGGTGCCTCAACAAAAGTCTTTCAAAGAGATAATGTTATAAGAAGAGCCTTTTCAAACAGTGTTCTGTATTACAGTATCATATCTTTCCATAACTAAAATTCTTAAATGTGTAGAAAGATTCTGAATTATCACTATGTTTTCCTGCACTTATTGTCTTTTCAATATCAATATTTTAATAAAAAATCACATATTTTGGAAAGAAAATATATATGTTCAACAATATATGTGTTTGTGGCAATTTATTTTATTATTTGGTGGATAATTTCCATGCATATTTTAGCAAAGTTCAAACCAGAAACTACATATTCAGACACCATGTATTTATTTGCCTGTATTTAATAGATTGTTCTATTTTTTGCTAAATGTTAGGCAAAAATGGGGAAGCATAAAATTAATACTGCTTTTTGCCTTGCATGGATTTTACCCCCTTTGAAGAGGCTAAAGTCTTCCCCTGGGAGCCTTGGAAAATAGAATGAGAAATGCTATTTATTAACTGCAGCCTTCTGTCTTTTACATATGGTGTAAAAAATAATAATTGCATTTATAACAGTTTTAGGAAAGACTTCAGCTAAAAATTAACCTGTTAGCTGCAGAATGGATTTTTCAGTTTCACTGTAAAATTGTGATTTACACTGAAGTTGATTTTATTAACAGGGCATTTCTCCTAACATTAGATTGGATCCCCAACATCACAAACTCTTGGCCAGTACTTGATTTCACACACATTAGTCCCATTGTCTGTGAGGTCATCTGTGTGCATGAACTTAAACATGCATAATTGCTTGCACTTCAGTGTTTAAATGATCTTTTAAAAATAGTCTACTTCTTAAATATTCCTGCATTTTGCTTTGCCTTTGATTAATGTTTCAGTGAGTCCAAAGACTGCAAAATACAAAGTAGAGAAGGAAGATACTGGAATTCATCTTTGCACCTGCAGTACAAAAATTGCACACATTGTATTTAGTCTGTGTTGCAAGTTTTTTTGCAGTCATTGAAAGTTAATTTTCCTGGAGGAAGTTTTAAAGGAAATTATATCTGTGGCCAAGAAAAGAGGTGATATGTTCTTTCAGAATTTCTGGAATTGTTGGAGGACTTCTGGGGGTGCTATGAAACACTCTCTGCTGACTCCTTCATCCAAAGGTACCTACAAGAGGCTTTGACTTCTAGAAAGAGCTCTGTGAGCTCCAAGGAGCTCTGCCAGCCGTTCCTCCCCAGAGCAGTTTGGGGGCTCTTGCTCCAGCTGCCTTCTGAAGAGGGAGGGTGGAGGATGCTGGCAGTGGTACTGAGGCGTGGCCAGGGTGAGAGCCAGGGCTTGACCACAGCTCCCAGCACCCAGCTGAAGGATGCAGGTGTTTGTAGAGGAGGGAGCCTGTGACTTCTGACAATGAAGGAAAATTCCTGGCTGCCTTGGATCTGGATCTACAGAGCAGACTCAGTGCCCTGACTGCAGATGAGAGGCTGGGAGCTGTATGGGATCAGGAGAAGGTGGCAAGGCATAGCTGTGTATGCTTCCCTGCTATGCTGGATGGAGGCCCGTGTTGTCTGACTTGATGTGCTTGCTTGGAACTCAGATCCAGGATGTGGAGAGACTTCAGAGGCTTCTCTGGTCTTAGGACTCTGGTCCCACCCTCTGCCAGAAGAGATCTGGAGTGTATAAAGCATGACTACAGGGCTCTGGTGTGGTTTTCAAGGGCATAGGGGCACAGGTGGTCCCTCCTTGATCCTGTTACTGAGGGGCAAGGGCTTCAGGAAATCTTGAAATCTAACAACCGGCTGCACACCTGCTGTTGACACCAGATATTTGGGGGTGTATGACCATGGGACCATCTTGGAGGATCAAGGGCTGTTAGGAAGAGAAAGGACTGATAATCTCAGGTCATGGTGATTGAGGGAGGCTTCTGGGGATTCAAAGAATGTAAATGTCACTCATTCAAGACAGGCAACAAGGAGGATTTGAGTTCTACAACATAGTCAGCCTCACTTGACATCTGGGAGGCTGATGGAGCAAATAGTCCTGGAAACCGTTTCCAAACATACGAAAAAGGGGGAAGTGACTGGAAGTAGTGAGCATGGATTTATGCAGGGCAAATCAAGCTTAACCAACCTGATAGTCTTCTATGATGAGGTGATGGATGAGAGAAGAGTAGGGGGTATTTTTTACCGTGACTTCAGCTAGACTTTTATCATCCTCATAGGAAAGCTGATGAAGTACAGAAAAATGGATGGTATTTCTAGAAACTTATGTTACTTTGGGTAAATAGGAGCAAGTAGAAACACTGGGATACTTTGACAGTCTTGAAATTGTACGTGTATAACTTGGTTTTTCATGATCCTTCTGCAGGATCTTGTAGGATTTTATGTTATCTTCTTTGGAGCAACCTATTCTCCAAGATGACCCCTGCCTCAAGAGGTGTCTGTGGGATATTGCTGAGTTTGGGCCTCATACAGGTTCAGATATGGAGTAAATTTCTACCCATGCCTAAAGACACACATTTGATGACATGTGACAGCTTTGCCTACCTTATTTATGCTCTGTATCCTAAATTTGTCTGGTATACTGACACTAGCTTTGCTACTTGTAACTGTATCGTAATAATTTATGACTGGAAGAGACATGCTTCATCTTAATGGTCAGCTGTTGAAACAAGTATGCTTAACTATCCCATCCTGGTAAAAAGATATCAGGATTTATGGCTGGGAAGACGTAGAGATCCTCAGGTTATCTAGAGACAACTCATAGCCATATTCCAGGAAATGCCTTTTGTTCAGCCATAAAAGATTGCATTACATTCTCATTGCTGGAGGTACGATGTTATTTTGGAATTCTTTGAGGAAAATAGCAATTTTGTATTCTCTTCAAAGGTAAGGAAGTTTTCTATTATTATTATTATAATTTTACTGAAACTAGATTGACAATCACATTAGTCATGCTTGAAACCCTTATGTTGTTGACATGATGAATTCATCCCGTCTTTCATCATGAAAGCTACTAACTCACACTCTAACATCTAACACTCTCTTGTGTTTCTATTTGTTGCCATTGAAAGTTGAAAACTATGTTCTGAATTACAAAATACATTTCCTTTTTAGCCTGATTTTCCTCATTTAAATGAAGCCATAGTCAGCTGAGACGGGGAGCTCTGCTTCTTGCCACATTGGGAGAGGCCAATGAAGATACACATTTTTTTGTTTTCACAAAACATGAAACTTCCTTGCCAATTAGTTTGCCATGACCCTAGTTGCTGTTTTCTTACCTACATTTGTTCCTTCAGATGCCTCTTGTATTGAAGGAATTTGTTTAATTCTTCAGAGGGAGCATGGAGAATCTCAGATGGCCTCATTGAATTTCACTGATATGCAAGATTGCCACCAATTTCCCTCTCAGGTGGACTGGAATATTGTGATACCAGTTTTGATGGTGACACCTGCAGGGTATTGGGTTTTCCTGAGGTTTACTTTTCCTGTTTTTATTTTTTTCTTTAATTGTCTTGTTACTTGAAATCATAAAAGGCTTCATTGCCATACTCTGCAGTTTAAAATCTGCTGTTATTGTACCTAACAATAAGTCAGAAGTATTCTGATGCATTGATTGCTTTTCAGCTGATTTGAGTCCCTTGTCCTTTTAAGTCTTGGTGCCTGAGTGTACTGGATTTTTTCAGAACTATCAGAATGATGCCTTCCTTTGGATTCCACTACTTTCAGAGCCATAAACTATTTCATATTGCTTTTTAAATATATTCCTTAAATGCATAATTTTTATTGTTTGATTCCTTGTATTTTTAATTTGGCTCACCACAGAAAGTCATTTTGAGAGGTTGTCTGCCTGTGTTCCAGTGTCCACTCAATAGTCACTTGGGAATGGTGGATGATTTCATCAGCTACTGTCAAGTGTCCTACCCATGTGTGGATGTTATGATTTACAGCAGGTGGTATCATCAATAATATTAACATTGAGTTCCTGTTCTGAGTTTATTGTTGTGGAAGACATTGAAATCTGCCCTTTGTTGGTCTGCCTTCAATACAATCTTCAAATACAAGCTTCCAATTCCTTTTGGTTGTCACTGTGCACCTGCAGCAGTCAGAAGATGTGAGAGACTGTTCAGTTTACTTTACATTGCTAGTGCCAGGCTGGGCCACACAAAAACTTTACTTGTGTTTGGGTTGCTGTCAGCTCTGTGTGTGTGTCTGTGAGGAGAGCCAGCTCTACCTTGTACATTTGGAGAAACAGCAGGGCTTCTTTCATCTAAATCTGTACCCTGCCTGTCTTCTGCCACTGAGTAGGATTCCTCACTTAAACCTGCTTTTAGGCTGGTCACTTGCCAAGGCAGAAGGACTCAGATTTAGGCTTGAATTGCTTATCTGGTTCTAATCTTTTTAATTTAGTGCCCTTGTGACCAAACCTCTAAATTATGGGGGTCTCATATGGATAAGCAGTCAGAAAGTTTAATGTCCTAGCTAGGCTTTGAAGATTTCTTTGATCTCTTCCACATACTCTTCATGCTTTTAACATTCCCAAATCCCTCTACTGACTTTGGACCTCAGTTTTTTCTTGTCCCTTTTTGCAGACAGTTTCTTCCTTTCATCCACGAGCAACCAGCTTTGATTATCTGGTCATAGAATTGCTCCCTTTGTTGGAGGCAAGATGTTCAGGGATCTCCCTCTTTTTCCTCTGGAGAAAACTTGAGAGCATAAATGTTCTGTAGTTAAAAAGCATAGCACTTAACCTGAAGGTCTCCAGCAACCTTCACAACCAGCATGCCTGCTGCCATGAGGATGTGTAGCCTTTGGTCATACTTTATTTATATTCTCCTTTAGTTGTTTGGTTTGGGGGCGGGGGGGGGTTTGAGTCCATATAGTTTTGAAAAAACTGGAATTAATCACTCTGCATCATGGTGGAGAATGTCTTACTGGGTGGGTGATTAGACTAATTTAGGCTCTGTCCCTTGGGCATATTTGGAAACTATTTCAGGGCTAGACTCTGACTTGTGGTATGGAACACAGCAGCTAGAGGATCATTCAGTGGCCTTTATTAATCAGAGTGTCAAGATAGATTATCTAAGAATGCCTTCTGCATTTAAAATGAAAGAAGAGATTAACCTCGAGTAAATGTAAAAACTTTACTTTAG
Organism: Vireo altiloquus; assembly: GCA_013396875.1. Taxonomy (NCBI): domain Eukaryota; kingdom Metazoa; phylum Chordata; class Aves; order Passeriformes; family Vireonidae; genus Vireo; species Vireo altiloquus. The sequence goes on along the minus strand of VZRF01012990.1, from coordinate 206,194 downwards.
ACACATTTTAAACCATTCTGTTTCAGTCCATACTTCTTTAATGCCACTGCAGTGCACAATGCTGGTGTAGTTTGAGAGAGCAAAATTTGACCTCCCATTTATTGCTTTATAACTCAATTGTAATTCAATTACCACCCTTTGTGTATGGTCTCTGTCATGTTTAATGCTTTAAAGCTGCATGTGTTAAATTGGTATTCTAGAAATCATACCATTCTTGTCAGGTTTTTAAGCTAACCCCTTGCAGTAGAGCTCATTTTATATCAACAGGGCAGCAGATTTAATAAGAAATTCTGACACTGACTAATACATGTTTTTCATTTTTTCCCCACTAATTTGATGGAGAAAAGCATTATAGCCTTTTACTTGCTCAGCTTTAGCTGACTTTAAAGGTATGAGAAAACTGTCAAGTTTGGAACCAGAAGGGGGTAAAGAGTTTTCATATTTGACTTGCAAATCAGGAAGACTGAAGAATGCTTTGAATAAGTATCCAGACTATCTGTGCAACAAAAAAATGGATAGACAAGTTAAAAAATTAGTATCTACTCACAGCGGTGTCTAGATTTCATGTTTGGAAACTGTAGAGAACTGTAATTGCAAAGAAGTCTAATGTAGCTGGGGGAGAGTCGAGTCATTGAAGCAGGCAGAGAAGGGTTGTAAGCCCAGTTTCCTACCTAGCACCTGCAGTCATGGTTCATTTAGACAGCTTCCTTTGAACTTCATCAGACTAGCAAGAGCCAAGTGGCAAGAGTACAGGCTTACTGTAGGACTACAATTCATTAGGAGGAAAAGCATCCTGTAGAGCAGAGCACTACCTCTGAGTGAAGGAGTGAGGAGTAAGCTCATGGTCCCACAGGGATGAATAACCATCTGACAAATGTACGTGGCATCACAGGATGGTTTTGGTTGGAAAGGACCTCAAAGGTCATCTAGTTCCAACCCCCTCATCATGGGCAAGGATGTCACTAGATCAGGTTGCTCAAGGCCCCATCCAACCTGGCCTTGAATGCTTCCAGGGATGAGGAATATATATATGGAATGGATGTTCAACTACAACGTTTCATTAAATGCCCACATTCCTGTTAAGTTTTGGCTTAGATGGCAAGATGAAGCTTTTGAGTCTTACTGTGAGGAATTTTTTAATAGATAAGTTCAGCATCTTAAAAAAGACCCTAAATAGCAAGAGAGCTTGTTAGCTGATTTAATTGGTAACAACTTCCACTAGATGCTTACAGAGTGCTAGTGCATTTTGGGTGGAGTTAGAATTTAAGATTACCTTTTTCTTTCTAATAGGTAGATAAGATACTGGATTAGTGGGATAATGTTTATTTTCTTATGAATGCATTATAAATAAGTAGTTCTGGGACCTTGTCATTGTAGCCTGAACATTGTGATCTGGAGCAGCCACCTGCCTTTTCCTCCATATCATGTGTCCATCTTTTTAGGGGTTCTAATGTTAGTGTCCAAAAAAATCAGCAACTTGATTCAGGTTAAAACTAACTTTCTTTCTGACCAAAACTGATTTTTTCTGGCTATGTCTAATTCAACTAAGATTCAGTCCTTGATCACAGCACAGCTTCATGACTGCTTGTGCCAGCATAAAAGAGAATGGCATGTAAGGTGGGAGAACCATGAATGAGGATGTAGGATCCTTGCAGAGGTGTTGCAGGCCTTGGAGCCTCCACACATCCTTCTCATGTAAACCTCAGGCCACAAACATCTGGAAAAAATGCTTTACTGGACTGGCTTGTTTCTTTATGTCCATAGACTTGTCCAGATCCCTCACAAAGGGGGAATGCTCTTCTGTCCTTTCACAGGATGTCTCACAGAACCTTGTCTTACAACCTCAAGTGAGGGAATTCACTCTGCTCAGCTCTGAAGGCTCTGAATATCACCTATGTATCTAAAGCAGCCTAAAAGCTATGATGTGTAGTGTCTTAAAGAACAATTTACATTAAAAATAATATTGAGAGATAGCCGTGTTACAAACATGATAAAACAAGTGGTCACAAAATGGATGTTATTGTAATGTTTCCATACATGAGAACAGAACTGATGATGTTCAACTGAGATGATATTCAACTTTAGTCTGGGCATTTTCTGACTCTGGGATTAAACTGTGTATACAGCAGTGTAATGCTCTTCAGCACTTGGTGTGCTACAGTCTGACTCATTACTATAGGAAAATACCCAGGAGAAAGGATCAAATTAGTTTCTATTTTAATACCTATTTGCATTTTCCTGGAATGGAAATGAATACATGTAGATTCACTGCCTTGATTGTAATAAGGTGCTTTTCATTAGAACTTATACTGTCAGGAAATTTGTGTTATTGATTCATGAGTACTGTCTCCAACAGCAGTTAATATGGAATATATTTAAAATAATAGGTTTTCAATTATTTATCCATGAAAAACTAAAAGAAAATGTAACATTATGCTAATTTGTGTTATTAAAATCCTTTCATTTCTAATTGTCTGTGCAAGTATAGAATAGATATGAAAAAAAAGTCAATATGAAACCTTTTTTCCAGATCTTTTGCTATTCAGCCACAGTGCAATAGTTCTTAAGCTGAATTATTGCATATAGCTTTTAGATAACTCTGGAGTTTTATCAACAGTATCTGTTTATAACTTAGCTTTTTATTGTGCCTTGAAATTCTGAGCACATGGAGGTCCTATGGCAACATAAGACTTCATAACAATGCATTTGACATATGAATTTCTGTTCATATTATGGTTCTCATGGTCTACCATCTGGCTGAAACAATAGCATAAAACTCTTTTAGAGATTAAGAAGTTGTTGATTGTACTACTGAGTGACAGGTGAAGTCAACCAGCCCTAGAAAACACCAAGTATCATTTCTGTTTGCAATGGGATTTCTTGTGTGGCTTGAGTGGATAGGAGATTCTCTGTGAAGCCATAAATGTTTGCATGTTAAAGTGTAGCCATGATTAGAAATGCTCTTTTAAAAGATAGCAGTAACATGTTTGTTTTCAGTTATGCTTTGTCTGATACATAAGCTTTTGGTTATGTGTAAAATCTTACATATTTTAACACAGTGATTTGACAGGAATGCAACTGTGTGTCCCAGGTTACAATGTAACATGTGCCCAAAAGTATGTATTCTATCATCATCTTAGTGAGCTGTTGAAACCGGGGGGCAGGGCTCCCTGCCTCCTCCCTCCAGACTATCTTCTGTTATCTTCTGGTGGGTCCATCAGTGCCTTGCCCATGACTCATAGATAACTCCCTCCTGGACTATCTCCTGTCAATGGGCCCACCAGTGCCTTATCTCAGGACTCACCATCCCATTGTGAGATGCTCCACCGAGAAGGAGGAACCAAGCATTTCATCCTGATATAAAGTGAGATTTTGAACACCATAGACAGCCTTTTCCACTGGATTTTCCAGAGGATAAGAGCTACATAGCTACCACTGAAGACCTTCTGAGGATGACCAGACCCTTTTACAGGATCACTGCCTCAACAGAACCACATCCATCACTTCAGGAGGATGCAGCCACCATCTTATCGGACTGCCACTGCTGCCCTGGCTAACAGGGTGTCGGGTCATGTTCAGACTGTCAGTTTAAACCTTTTTTCTGCCTTCTTTTATATATATATATATATATATATATGTAAAGAACTGTTACTCCTACTGCCCCTATCTTAAGCCCCTTAATTTCAAAATCATAATAATTTGGAGGGAAGGGGGGTTGCATCTTCCATTCCAAGGGAGGCTCCTGCCTTCCTTAGCAGACAACTGTCTTTCAAACCAAGACACTGTGGTACACAGAAAATGAATGAGTGCCCAAGACCTTGAAAATGAAGACGTTATGTACACAAATGATTAAAATATTTTAAGGCAGACCTCATGAAACGAAAATCATTGCTAAATAAACATTTTCCTTCACTGACTTAAATATATCTATTTAAAGAAAAATGACCTTAAGCTGTAGATCATGTTAGGACATGTTGACTTGATGATGAACCAAGATACTGTAAAGCACCATTTATAGTATAGAACACTAATTCTGGTTATAGACAGAAATTCTGGAGTTTAAAGTTAGATTTTCTAACACTGAAATGCATACACTATTCAAGAATTATCAAAAGGAAATAAGTGGTTGTAAACATGGTAATTTATAATATAATCAACCCTTTAAACCTGCATATGTAAGAAGAATTAAAAAGGTCCCCATTAAAAGGGTATGAATAAGCAAATATGTGCAATTAACTGGACTCATGATCTAGTTAAGAACACCCTGTAGGCCTGTGTTTACCTTTAATAGGTCATTAGTTTCATAGTTATTTAGCAGAGCACATAAATATTCTTTAAGATATGTTTGTGGATAGTTTTTGTGAATAGTTTTCTCTGTGCAGACTCAAAAATTCTTCTGGAGTGCAGCTTCTAGGGAATGATTGCCATGACTGGACCTTTAAAGATCATGTACTGATGGAGTCTGGAATCATGGGGGATATGGGTCAGGTAAGCAGCAAAATTAGACCCCTGAACTTCAAGAAAGCAAGCTTCCAGCTCTTCAAGGAGATGCTCAATAGGATTCCCTGGGAGACTTCCCTTGGGGACAAGGAATCAGAACAGAGCTGGCAGATCTTTAAGGAAGTCTTCCGTAGAGCTAAAGAGCTGGCAATCCCCAGGAGCAAGAAATCAGGCAAGGAAGTCAAGAGATGGGCATGGCTGAGTAGGGAACTGCTGGTCAAAGTAAAGGAAAAGGAGCAAATGCAAAGGCAGTTCAAGCTAGAACAGGTGACTTGGGAAGAGTGTAGAAGAGTAGTGTTTGGTTGTGTGAGGAGGGCCAAGGCAAAGCTGGAACTAATCCTGGCTAGGGACACAAAGAATAACAGGAAAGGCTTCTACAGGTATATTAACCGGAAAAGGAAGGTCAAAGAAGGTTTCCCCCTGGTAACGGACACTAGTAGATGAATAGCAATGGGTGAGGAGAAGGCTGAGGTATTCAACAAATTTTCTGCCTCAGTGTTCATTGCCAGCCTCTCTTCCCACACTTCTTGAGTGGATGGACAGCAGGATGGGGACTGGGGGAGCAAATTTCCCCACTCCGTAAGTAAAGGTCAGGTTCATGACCACCTGAACAACCTGAACAAACATGCCTATGGGCACCCATGAGATGCATCTAAAAGTCCTGAGAGTTGGACGATGGAGCTGCCAAGCCACTCACCATGATACTTGGAAAGTCATGGTAGTCAGGTGAAGTCACTGGTGACTGGAAAAAGGGAAACATTGTTACCATCTTCAACAAGGCTTGAAAGGAGAACCCTGGGAACTACTGACTTGTCAACCTCACCCTTGTGCCTGGTAAAATCATGTAACAAATTCCCCCAGAAGCTATGCTCAGGCATGTGGGACAAGGAGGTGATCCAAGACAGCAGCTCTTGTGGTCCAACACAACATTGTGCTCTTGTGAGATCCCACCTGGAACACTGTATCCAGGTCTGGGGTGCCCAGCACAGGAGGGACATGGACCTGTTGGAGCGAGGCCAGAGCAGAGCCACCAAGATGATCAGAGGGCTGGAGCACCTCTCCTGTGAGGAAAGGCGGAGAATTGGTTTGTTCAGCCTGGAAAAGAGAAGTCTTTGGGGTGACATAATTGCAGCTTTCCAGTACCTGAAGGGAGCCTACAAGAGAACTGGAGAAAGAACTATTTACAAGAGTATGGAGTGACAGGACAAGGGGAGTGGATTTAAACTGAAAGAGAGTAGGTTTAAATTAGATTTTAGGAAGAAATTCTTTTCAATGAGGGTGGTGAGCCACTGAAACAGAGGAGTTGGAACTAGATGATCTTTTAAAGTGCCTTGCAACCCAAAACATTCTGTGATTCTATGACTAAAGATCATCTGGTCCAACCCTGCTGCCATAAGGCAGAGACATCTTTCTGTTGACCAGGTTGCTCAGAGCCCCATACAGTCTGGCCTTGAACACTTCCAGGAATGGGGCATCCATGACTTCTCTGGGAAACCTGTTCCAGTGTCCCACCACCTTCATTGCAAAGAATTTCTTCTCTGTATCTAACATAAATCTACTCTTTTTCAGTTCTAAACTACTGCCCATTGTCCCAGCTTTTTTTTACTGCTTTATTTCACTCTTCTGGCTCGGCTTAAGAAGGACTCCAGTCAAGAAGGAGTGCACCAGCTGTTCTTGCTTGCATGTGCTTTCCTTCTGTACAAGTTCCCCATATCTCAGGGACTCTGCTTTTCCAAGTCTAGACTAAAACACTTGTCTGCTTTTGAGAGGGATTTTAAACCTTGTGGGTTTCAATCACTGGGATCAAAGTTGGACAAATCTAACCCCAGTTACAAAGTGATCATGTTATTGTCTTAAGCTATTCCCATTTGAATGGATAATCATTAATATTTAACAGACTTCCCTGATCCAAATCCTTGAAGGTATGACACTGACATGTGCCTGACATGTGCAATGAGGCACTAAGTGACACAATTCCTTTGTGAGAACAACTAGAATTCAGAAGGTGTACAAAGAAAGTGTTTCAAATTGTGATAGCAGAGACCTAGTGTTTCGGGGAAAAAATTCTAATAGGAAGAAAATCCATGAAAATTAGGTCAAATGAAACATGACTTCTTTTCTGTGTAACTGCTAATGAGAAATTAAAGAAGAAGCATTAAATGTAGAACATTTAAAATTCCAATTAAGACACCGATGTTGTGGCACATAGGATGAAAATAATTGGTTAAATTAAAACTAGGAAAAAAACATATCCCAGGACCAAACAGATTCATAAAAAGACCACACACAGAACAGCTACTTATTACTTGTGTCATGGTAGTACTAAATGCTCAGGTCTTGAGCTAGTGATGAACACTGCATGAAATAATGAACAAAAATAGTTCAAGTCCCCAAATATTTATATCTGGTGATTTCCAATGTGTCTCAGTCATCATTATTCCGTGTGACTGGTGCCTTACTGACCACAGTTCTCTGGTTGTTCAGCAACATTTGGGAATATAGCAGTATCACATATAAGTATTTTTGTATATATATTTGTATGTATGTACATGAGTAACAGAGTATTTCTGGTGGCTAAAAGGAAAAAATTTAAGGAGAAAGAAAATATGGAGAGTAAAGAAGAGCTACTGTTGAGGTGGAGGAGCTTGAAACACAGAATAAAGGTAAAGATACAGTTAATGTTCAAAAGCATTATAAATTTTACTTGAAAGATACAAGTTTTACTTGCTGTAAACCAAGTCTCCTTGTGCTTCTGTTTGCTAATTTGTGAATTGGAAATATTTAGTGACAACCTTGGTACAGTCCTTTGAATATTACTAATTTTAAAAAAAGAATGCCTTGTTCATAAAAAACATTTCTCCAAGAGGAGAAATTGTCAGAGCACAGGGCATATAAGAAAATGGCTAATGAGGTAGGTAGGTAAGAATATAGAAGTGCTATTAGAGAGACATGGAGAACAAGATCAAAAAACAGTCAAGAGAAAATAAGAAAAATAAAAGAAAACGAGATAAGAAAAACTAGGAAAGAGAAACAGACAAATGATGCAGCAAAGGAGATTGAACAAAGAAAATGAAGGGGTAAGGAGAGGTCAAAATATATCTTCTTAGCTGGTTTATTTTATTTAGACTATTCACGTTCAGGAACTGATTTATTGTAGAGTGTGGTACTTCCAACAGTTTTTCTATTCACTCTCCCGCAGCAAATGCTTCTAAAACTACTTCACCTCTAAAGATCCAGTGCACTTAAGGCTAGGTTTTTCCTCTGAAATATGCCATGAGATCAGGACTGTAGAGAAAATGGTCACCCCTGTGGCCTGTTTGAGGCGTGTTAGCTTGTAAAATTTGCATATAACACAGAAACTGCGAGAATTTCATGTTCTGTCATAATATCAGGGTTGTCAAGAAAAATGAAGCATTAGAATAAGTGAAAATAGTTTTGTTTTCTCCTGTGAAAATGTTAGGTCAGTTAAAAATATTTGCCATTAATAAAAACTTCTTCACACTTGCATCAGTTCAAACTTCATGTTGGGTTGCACAGGATCTACCCTGTGGCATTTACACTCTGTTAAATATGTAGAAATGTCTCACCCTCAGCCTCCCGCTGTGCTGTCACTTAGCCTTTATGAGGTTAGCAAATTCAGTCTTTCTTCATAAATTAATCCTACTGGCTCTGCAATGTCTTCTGGATGCTTATTGTCAGCAACTCTCTTGGAAGGCCTTATTCAATCCCTGCCTTGCCACTTTATCTTTCCTGCCTTGAAAGCTTTCTTTGGAGTGACATCATATTTCAGATTTGAATCTGAATCAATTTGATACTGTTTGATCTGTGTATTGCATGGTTGCCAGTACATTGTCACTGTCCCCTGTTCCTCCACTTTTGTCTTGTCTTTCTGAAGTCTTTAAATTTTTACTATCATCAGAATAGGCTTTTTCAGAGCTCTACTCTTGAAATGGGTTTTTTTTTTTTCAGTGTTACCTCTTATTTCCCCTGTCATATTTGGCCTCTCATCTTTAGATGAAGATCTAAGTCCTGAATCCCATTTTTTGTTATTCAGCTGCAAGGCCCTCAAGCCTTCCTTCTTTGTATCACAGACATATATTGTCTCATTTATCATGCACCTCGCACAGATATTGAAATTCCAGTAAATTGCAGTTCTACATTTAATCTGCTGACTTTAATTTGTGCATGAAAGCCACCTTAAAGTGTGTCAGGCATGTGTCATCTACTCTCAGTTTGTAGTTCATTAGGGCTCTTCCTTGTTCTTTAGATATGCTATTGCCACATCTTTTCACTGGACACAAATGTCATATTCATTTGTCTTTTCCTAATGAATTCTCAATGTGTTTTCATTGAAAATTTTTGAATTCTAGAGTTTTATGTATGTTAAACAGCCAGACCAAGTGGTTAAGAGCCAGTAAGACTCTTAGAAAAGGCCTAGTTCTGCAAAGGAGCTGAGCATTATTAGGCTGTGATGATGGTATTGGGAGCTATGGCTCTCAGGACATGTGGACATAAATTCCACAACATTTTCTGCAACATTGTCTAAATGTTTCAAGATTTCTCATGAAAAATGCAACCTGTCAGGTGTTTTTTGAGCTCCGAAACCACTTTTGATCGCTTAGATCAAATGTAGTACAAGGTATTTTGCCTAGTTGGAACATTGTTAATAGATCAGAACTCAGTAGCTTGAGGCACAGCAGGAACCCTGAGCAAGCCCTGCCTGGATATCTGACATGTGAAGATGGGGGTAGTGAGGACCCACAGGAAGCACCAGGAGGCAAGAGAGGATGGTCAGCAACGTGAGAAACAGCAGCCTGGGGAGGAAATCTCAGAAGTACAAAATGCACACCTAACAAATGGCAAAATAAACCATTGAGCTTTCATCAGGCAGAATGCTTCTGAAAAACACCTGATGCAAATAAGATACAGCTCTCTCACAGGCAACTGTTCTTTTTTTCAACATAATATCTAGAATACCATGAAAAGAGGTAAACTGCAAAACCTGTTAAAAAAGAAAAATAAAAAAAGCCTTACATTTTTTCCACAATAAGAGAGAAAAAAAGATACATGAGGAGGGAACACTTGGAAGTCCACTCCAGCCTTGCAGTTTTGATGGCCATCTGGACAGTCAGGAGGAAGCAGCCGACAGGGACTGCCCCTCTGACAGACACAGACCTCATGCAGACCTCTGTCTCATACAGAGTTAACACGCCCAAAATTTTATAAGGACCTTGCTGATTTAGATGGATGGATGAAAGAGCTTTTGTATATCTTTCCAAGATACACAATTCATCTAAAGGCCAGATGTGAGAAAGGGTGAATGTTGCCACACATGTAAAAAAAGTGATTGATATTCTTACGAAATAGTATCTTGACAGCCAGTGGGATATTGTGCAGTCACTTACCCCTCGCCTTTTACAAATGCTGCAGGAAATTCCAGATTTTTTCCCTTTGTTCACTTAGAAATTTAATTTTGTATCTGAAACCCACAATCATGCTATAGTTCTCTATTTGCAAATGTTTCAAATTGGGGAAAAAGAAGCATGATCAGGGATTTGCATTTTTTAAGGTCACCTTTTCTGTTTCAGACCTGTAATTGTTCATCATTCCTAATTACAGACTGTAAATTATATGAGTAACTGCCTATTTTATTCACAGAAACACATGTTCTGTTCAATTGAATTGTACATTTTTGGGACTGTAACCCCAAATCGATAAATGAATGTTAATTTTTCATGCTCAATAACTTAGTTCCCTTTCTGAGGTTTTGATTCTCCTCACAAAATATTCATGCAGTCTATACTGAAGCTGTTACTTCAGTGTGAGACATCCTCTATTAACTGTGTAGAAGATTCAGAAGATACATTCCTTGAAAGACCTTTACCTTAAATTCCTGTGTTTTGAGCTGCATATAGGAGCCAAAGATTTTTTTTTTCTAAAGCTTCACCTAATATTGCAGCAATTTGGGATTTCTGATGGCACTTCAGATCAACAAGATATAGGTTTGAAAAAATCCATTTCAGAGCAACAGAATTACCCTGAAAATTTGCTTTGGGTTTAAAGCTATAGCTTTCCCTTTGATCTGTTCTAAGTATCTGAGACTCAGTGTATGAGGGAACGCAGATGCTGCTTGAATATTTTTAAAGTTAAATACTTAGTGGATGAGGAAACGAACCAAGTTGTGGCACTAAAATTAACAGTGTAATGTACTTTTAAATAAACTGAGCTATCAAACTGCTTTTTTGTTAAATTGGGCTAGTCTAGAAAAAATGAAACATCATACAATTTTCATCAGGGAACAATGAGGGAAAAGGCACATGTCTTTCCCTGGAAAGCAGCTGTTAATTATTTTGCCTCTTTATAGTATGTTTATAAAATGTACTCTGGGCAAATGCAAGCTCTCTTCGAGCTGACCTGAATTTGTGCAATTGCCAAGATAAATCTAATAATTATTGGCAGGAGAGTTTATCTCAGTTTATGAGCTTGAATTTGTAGTTGCACTACAGTGGTTGCATGGGATTGTTTTGGCTCACAAGAAATTCAGATAAGGTAGTTACTCCCTTGGTGGACAGTGACATCAAATACCTTGGCGAGGTGTGTATGCACCAAGAAATTTTTAAAATCTCTGGAATAACAGTCTGACAGGAAAACTGAAACAGCTTTAATTTATGGCATTTTTGAATGCTGTGTTTGCTGGACTGAAATGCTATATTAATATAATATGGTGAACATAATTGTGAGAGGGCATGTTCCTAAATGTAACCTTTCTTTTCAAAAGCATTAGATGGCCCTACAGGTAGCAGTCAGAGAGGAGCTGCAGGTCACCTGATGTGAGCTGTTTATGTATGTGCAGATATGGCTCACACAAAACATAGAGAACTACGCTTTTTGAAAGTCATTACTTCTTGAAAACTTAACTGGTTTGGCCACACTGTATTAATGATTGCTATGTCTCTCCAACATGTAAATACATCTAGATGTGTGCTGTAGTACTGCCCAGCTTTTAGGAAACTGGGATACTGTCTTGGTTTGGAAAGACAGGTGAGGGTAATGAAGGCAGAAACCCCCCTTGAAATGGAAAATATAAACCTCCCTCCCTCTCCAAATTATTATAATTTTTGAAATTAAAGAGCTCTTGGGCAAAGATATGGGAGCAGGAATAACAGTTCTTTACTAGTTAACGATAAACTGTAGTAACACAAACAAAACACTGTCAGAGTCAGAATATGACCTGACGCCCTGTCAGTCAGGGTGTTTGGCCACAGTCTGGTCAGGTGGTGGCTGCACTCCTGCAGTGACAGATGGTGGCTCGGTTGAAGCAGCAGTCCAGTAGAAAAAGATGCATTTTTCTCCTGGAAGTCCTGTGCTGGTAGAAAGGGCCTGGTTTACCTCTGTGGGTTCAGTGGAAAAAGGCTGCTTCTGTTGTTCCTAATCCCAGGCTTTATCCCGACAGGAATGCTTGGCTCCTCCCCTGGGTCGAGCCTCTCACCATGGGATGATAACATGTTATCAGTCACGCAGCTAGGCTCAGTGGCCCATTAATGGAAGATAATCTCTCTGGGCATGGGTGTGTAAGAGATAAGGAAACTGCCCCCTCCTGGGTTTAACAGATGGTGATAGAATAGTTACACCCTACATTCCCACTACAGATACACAAGATGTGGCTTAGGTCAAAGTTTTGATCGGATTGCAAAGAAGAGCATCACAATTCTCCAAATGACATACAACTTTTGTCTGGAATTCGATGCACAAATCACAAATTTACCGTATCTAACATTATCATATGAGATTGATTGAATGGGTTTTTGATAATAAACGTTACAAAGGTATTGCTCTAATTGTACTAGTAATTAGTGCTAATGTATTTATTAAATAAATTGAGTAACATAATGGTGATAAAATGAAGAAAAATAATTGTGATTATTTTCATTCATGTGACCTCATTTGCTTTCTCTGATGCTGAGGTCTAGAGAATGATGTAGTGAATCTCACAATTAAACCCACACAGAAATGATGACAGAATTTTATCTGTCTTTGTATTACAAGTATTTAGTTTTTGAAGCCCTGAATCTCTCACCATCGGTGAGAGATTAATATAAAATTTAGCATTCTGCCATTATTTGCTATGGCCTGTCTCTCAGACAGGCACAGTTCCACATTCATATGTCTGTAATGCTGAAATATCAGTTTAGATGTTTTTTCTTCTGCCCAATGTTCCTTGAATAATAAAAATATCGGTATTAATATACTGGTCTCACTGAATGTTCCATATATTTCAGCTAAAATGAGTCACTGACTTTTATACACTGGACATCATATAGCTCTAGAGATCAATTTATATGACGAATTAGCTGTCATTCAAGCAAAAATAAATCTTGCCAGAAATGCCTTCCATGCTGTTGTCCATGTTGACAAATAATATGACAGAGATGACAGATAATGCGAGTTCCCATTAGATTTAGATGATGTAGTTGTATCTTATCTTTCGACTTTCCGCAGTAATTTTATTCTGTTTTCAAATCAGGTTTTACTGTCTCCTCAATATCCATGTCTGCCTGACTTCCTGAAGTCCGAGAGGTACTGTCTGAAGTCAAGAATTACTGGCAGCTCTAACCTAAATCCTAACCTTTGTAGTAAAATTGCACCTGGCTTTACCCAAGACATGGGAAGTGAAGCCCTGATCTCCCATGGTCAGACAGGCACTTTATGTGGGAAAACTGCAGTAAGACAGTACTGCTACTGGGGAAAGAAATATTAAGGTGTGGCTACAGGTGCCCCACAGTTTCTAGACTCTTTTTGGAGAACAGAGCTTTGCTGGACAGCCTTGTTTGGATTATATTTCTCTTTCCATAGTGAATTTTACTCAACCATGTTAAATGACATCAGAATGAGAACACTGGGGAAAATACATCCTTTAACAGTCAGAAGTCATCGGTCAGATGGCAAGATACCCTCTCTATCAGCATGGTACAGGAATCAGCAGAGAACAGACCTGTGTCTAGAAGAGGTAGACAATCTAATGTCAGAGGTTTCCATTATGATGATTCAGTTGAAGCATGGCCAGAAATTTCTCAAACCTGGCTTTGTTCCATCTGGTGTACCTGGATAGTAGAAGAAATAGCCAGGACTCCATTTGAAGATTAACAGGTTATCTGAAATGGAACAGGAAAACAATTAAAACTATTTATCTGCAGAAAAGATTAATAAAATGTCAAATCTTGTAAGGCATAGGTCAGAAGAAGTATTTGAAGTACTAGAACAAACAATGAAGTGGATGGTCTGCAAGTTTTTAAAAGAGATTAATGCAGAAGGCAGTATGGATTCATAAAAATAAATCATGTCAAGCTAACTTGATTTCTGCCTTTGATGAGATAATAAGCTTCATAGAAAAGAGGAATAAAGAGGACATATCTCTTGACTTCAGCAGAGCATTTGACATTACTCCACGTCAGAAAAAAAGCAATGTGGTTAATGCTTTTGAAATTGTTAGACAGATGGCTGACTAACCACAATTGAAGAGTAATTATTAATGCAGTTCAGGCAAACTGCAAAGTGCATTCAAGGATTGCTTTATCTAGCATTAAACAGATACGGATATTTACCATATCCGCACAAAAATGGCTATAGAATGTGCTAGTACCAGCCAGAGATTTTGTGTCACATTGTATATACAGTTTCAATCTGTCTAGCACCATGCTACTAGAGATGGCAGATTATAGCAGAGATAGTGGCAGGCAGGTTGGTGAGACAGAACTGATTAATTATTAATGTAATTGCTCAGCAATCTTTTCTAAGCTGCCAGAGACTACAGCACATATTACTGTAGGTTTCCTAGCAGCAGTTTTAAATCAAGTCTTTTGGTTTGCCTATCAACTCACTTTAGTCTGCTCTTCTGCCTAGTCCATTTTCTCAGACCCTCCAGGAGTTCCCATGAGTTCTTCTTTTCCTGCTGTACCACCATTTATTGTAGTTCATTCCTGATCTTTCATTACTATGTTCTGTCCTGATTTTGTTTTCACTTGGTCCCCTCAAAGTTCTTCTGTCCCATGAATTCATGCCATTAGTGGTATCTGAGCCTCCTTGTTGCTTCAGCATGCCCTTGTGCTCCTGCCTTTCCAGCTGCCTTCACTCCATCGTCTGTGGTGCTCCTGAACCTCCTGCAGGGCATTCAGTCCCCTTGAAGCTCCAGGAAGCCTCCCAAATCAGCTCCACCTCCACACACTGAAATGCTTCAGATTAGAGGACCAGATGCTCAGATGTGCTGTTCTTGTTCAGCTGCAGTATCTCTCATCTGAGGCTGGTCCAGGGCTTGGAGAATGCTTTGTCCAACCAAAGCAATAGGAAAATAAAGGAGCGTTTGTTTACTGGCTTATATTGCTGAGGACATCTGTCGAAGGATGCAGAGCTGAGTTCCACAATTGAGGCAGAGGTCAGTGCCTTGCACCATCCAGCAATGTTTCTTTTTCATTTCAGTGTGATTGCTTTAGATGATGTTCCCCACTGTTACTCCTCATAAGGCTTTAGGGCCAGGACAGCTGTTCTTCTGGTACCCCACGTATTGTGAGTCAATTTGCCATTTCTTTCTCATATAACTAACTGTTTGTCCACCATCCCTCATAAAACATCTCAGTCAGTTAAAGGGTAGGAAGTTTTAATCCTTGATGTCTTGGAGTGACTTTTTGGTGTATCCTATATTGTCTGCCGGGAGCCCTGGTGGTGTAGTGGTTAAGCACATGGCATAGCAAATTGCCGGGGCCCGGGTTCGATCCTGGCCAGGCTACTCCCCGGGCAGGCAGAGCTCGTTAGCCCTGCAAGGGGGCAATCTGCCTACGTCCTGAGGAGGACCTCAGCTGCCACTGTCCAGAATCGCTTTGGCCCGGCAGATTGAACCTCGGGATTAAAGGGTGGGCTCAGATCTGCGCGCCCTGTGTCTCACCTAAAAAATCCAGTGCGCAGGCTGGGAGGTCTGAAAGGAAAGAGGCCTCCCCCGGATCTTCGTACGCGAAGGCTGGCCAGCAGCAAAAATATTGTCTGCCCTATGCCCAGGAAATGGATTTTACGCCTTTCTGTGCCTTTAAACTGAGCCTGAGAGGGGAGAGAAGAAAAAAAAAGGGAAAGGAACTTTTTCAAAGCAGTTCTGTGTTTCAAGGTCACTACTCGTCTCTGTTGTTCTGCTGCTGTTGGGGAGTGAGAGCTGTTTGGGGCAGAGAGAGAGAGAGGAGAAAGTATCTTCCATGCTTTTTCCATCCAGCTCTCGGCTCTATTTTCTTCGGGAGAAGAGAGACGGAGTTCTTTTTCTGGGACTTTGAGTTTCTTCTTTTTTTTTTTTCTCTTCTGGACTTGTTCAAAACATCAGAACATCGAAACCTCACTAAGAGTCCTGCAAGGGGGATCCCCCACACCGACCCAGCTCCAGGGAGGAGAGAGACCACACCCAGAGGACTTTAAACTTTTCCAGGTTTCTCTCCATAGCAAGATTTTATTATTTAGCATTATTATTCTTTTCCTGCGTGTTTGTTAAATAAATAGTTTTTTTCCTCTTCACTTTCCTCCGAGGAAAATATTTCTTTTTCCTGAACGTGGTGGGGGGAGGGGTAACTACGACCTGTTTTCCATCAGGGGATATTCTCCTCTGAATTTGTCTCAAACAGGGACACTCATCAACAGACACTTTTCTCTAGAAAAACACCTAATAAGTTCACATATCAAAAGTTTGACCTTAAACCTTAAACATCATAAGCCTCTCTTTATTGTTCATTTCTATGTCATGCATTGTAGCTAAACATTTTTCCTTGATAATACTACACTGCAATATTGTTTTAATTCTTGTGTTCCACTTCAACTCTTGTTATTTCCTGCATCTCAGCTGTAAATTCATTAAAATGACTGGAAATACAGAGGTGTAATTTTTTACTTTTCCTTCCTAAGGAGTTTTTTTTGTGCCATTGCCCTCCCAAAGATCCAATTTACGTGCTTAAGGTACAGCATTTGTTTTTGATTGAAACAATTGATTCACACGAATTCTGAGATAAATAGCTAACAGCCTGAGCTGGAGGAAGGCACTGAAGAATTCAAGTTCAATAAAACCCACTTTACATGTGTGCAGATTTCAGAGATGTCTGCAGGAATGATGTGATGCTCAGCAGATACACTAAATAGGTGCTCTGCAGACATGAAGGGGGCAAATACTTTTTACATGTCTGTGAACTGAACACATCAGAGATCAAAACATAATCCATTCATTTAAGACACTCCTGTAGGCACAATATCCTTGTGGTACAGGATCAGAACTTACTTGTATTCTGATATGTCAAATATGGATTCTGTATTCCTGGTATCACTTGAAGAAATATTTTTCTCTTGGATAAGATTTGAAAAGAATACATTTTTAGATGTGTTAAAAATTAAATCTTTGCATGTTCTGTTAGAATATTGCCCTATAATCAACAACATGGTGATATTTATATAATGAATTATTTAATGGTTTTTATTTCAAGATTATTTCCAGTACTCTGTGCAAGTTTTCAATGTATTTTCATTGACTGATGTAATTTCATTATGTTTTGTCAAGAAAATGCTCATTGTAGAGTGTTGATTTTTCTGCCTGCGATGCCTTTGAGATTCTGACTCCTGAAAAAGATTTATGAAATTATATTAAACTATAGAACTTGGTCGGTGCACTTGCTAGTTTAAGCTATTTTAAGGATTGAAAGGGGCTAAAATTTCATATAGTATTATTGTGTTCATTTTTCTCCCTCACTTTTCCAGAATTTACAGGCCTCTATTCTCTCACCTGAAGCACAAATCTTCTATCTGGTATTTGCTGTATCATTCTGTTCAGCAGTATCCTTAAACAAGCATTTGATAGAGCAATTTATACAACTCGCAGTTTTTTGTCTTTTGATGATGAAGTCTTTCCCAAGTAAGGAATTCTTTGTAAGGGTAAATGCTTAATATTCCACCAGCTGTGCTGGCATCACTCAAGAAAAGCTTTTGTTGCCTGAACCAAATTCATCTAGATGAAGTGCTAAAGTAAACAATTGCTTCCTAGGATATTGGTTGATTACCACTTTGAGAATTTGTCACTTGTCAAAGTAGCTTGATTGACAGGTCTAATATTTGAATAGCACTTAAACATCTTCTGTCCAAAGTTGCACAATGCTCACATATCAAACTGCAATATATCAAAGTATCAATTTATGATTTTTGTACTTAGGATCATATTACTGATTTTTGTTCAATTTCTCACTGACTGTCTAGTAGCAAATAAAATATGGGAATTCTAATGTAGTAAGAACTGCATTTTAAATGTTTCTTGAAAGTTTAATTCACCTTAACTCAAATTCATTTATTGAAAAGTCTGGCAATGCTCAGACCTTTTAAATAGATTGAACTGTCATTCATGCAATAGTTGGAGTTGAGCTCCACATTTTCTACTCACAAGCAAGTAACCACTGAATGAACAACATTATTTTATGAGGAAATAATAGTGTCAGTATCACAAAGGAAAAGGATATTGTTATTTGCTATATTAAATATCAGAATATCTATTGAAATAATCTGTAATTTCAAAGATGCAAGATAAAATTTAAAGAATTCATTGTAACAGGATAAATAAGAACACGGAAACTTAGATAGACGAGGTTATTACTTAGATTAATATAACCAATTTGATAATGTCTGCTTGATATACTCTGGTGCGAAAGACTTTAATATTAAAGGTTCTTTTCAAAATAGGCCATATATGACCATTTCTATTAGGAAAGTTCAGAAAATTTTCGCTTTAATTGTTATAATTTATTTTAAACTGTTAGTCCTAAATATTGCTTTTTGCATATAACAGCTAAGTAAAGAATACTAGGAAAGAGATAGCAAGAAAATAGTATGTGCTTTATCTCAGAGAAAGGAGGTCAATATCTGGGCTTTTTTCTGTAATCCATTTGGCCAGGTTACAGTATTGTCAACATCCCTGTGAGCTAGTTCTCCCTCTTTGTTCAAAATGGGAAGTGAAAGGAGCAGAACTTCTAATCCAGGTGCAGCATCTTGGAGAGCTCAGAGAGGAGTGAGAACTGAGGATGTGGGGGCTCCCTTTGACTCGTCCCCCCAAACTGCCGTGGCACTGACCGAGGCAGGAACAGGGCAGCCACTGTTCTTCAGAAATGACTTGCAGCCTTTGCCTCCCGGACGACACACAGAAACTGATGACAGGGACATTTGGGCATGCTGAAGGGGAAGCCTGGCCAGGAATCAGGCCATGCTCCCCGTGGTATCATGCCAGGAGAAGCCTGGCCAGAGAGAAGGCTCAGGTGGTGGAGAAGGTCACTGAGGGACTTGCTCAAGAGAGGCATGGGTTTGCTGGCCACAGGCCCCGGCTAGTGGGACCAGAGCCAGCAGTTTAAACACCTTACAGTGCCTCCTTCCTACACCAACATCTCTTCTACACACTTTTTCTGAGCCTTCCCTCCTGCCTGCACGTTCCCTTCTTGCTGCTTCTTCTGTTCTAGACAGGACAGAGTAAGGACTGTTGTTTGGAAAGCGTGATTTTGTTCCTATTGTATTACATTTCCCTACTATGGCTTAAAGAAAAATCTTCATAGCCATCACTGGCTATGATTTGAGCTTGTTCTTCTTTCTCAGTAGTAAAGCAATGGGAGAAACTTCCTTGGTAACATTTAATTTTTTTCTTTTTCACCAGTGAATACATTAATTTTATACTTTTGTCTGATTTAGTTCCATGCTTCATAATGCCAAGCTACACTGACCTGTACTGAAAAGTTGATCTCTTCCTGGGATTATAAACTACACTCTGTATCATCCTTTTTGCAACATTCAATTTTGGTTGGTGACTGGTGCTTTTCCATCTTAGTCCCAGTACCTGTACTGTCATTTATTTTTTATCACTTACTGTTGTTTTTACAGAATGATGTATGTGGATGATTTTGTTTTAACATCAAGTCAGAACACTGCAGTCACTGTTCAACCAACAAGTACCTTGCTTCCCTTTATTCGGAGAACTGAAAGTTGCTGAATGCAGATGTATGTGTTTGATAACATCTTTGCTGTCTGTACATACACTTAGAAAAAATCTCCTGCCTATGCTATTGTAATTTTTTTATTTCCCAGTAATTGCTTTCCAGATGCATGTATTATGTCACAGCCAAAGCTGAACAATTTTAATTTAATCTCTTTTTAAAATGTACATTATCTTAGCCTGAAGTAAATCAATTTCCTATAGGTTTCTCTATAGTTTTGAAGAAATGAGACCTTCACTTCTTGCTTTTGGGTTCTGCACTACAGCTTGCAGTTTAGACAAGAGAAGATCATTTAAATTATGAATATAGTCAAAGTTATCGATATAAGGATTTGGGAGAAAAAACAATTTTTTAATCTCTTCATGAGAACGGCAAGGTGTGGTCCAGTTTCCATATAGTTGGAAAGAAGATGGAAATATATAATCTTACAATTTCATCTGTCTGAGTTTCTAATTCTGCAGGTGCACCCAGTCCTGGTTCCAAAAGCACCTCACATTCTGGCTGTTTATTCTCTTGGTAGAACACAGCCACTACTGGAGAAAAAGCACAGGAAGTGAGAACATTATGTCATGAAGGTTGGGGGCCAAGTTAAACACACAAGGTCAGATCTTGCTTAAGACTACTTTCTCTCTGTGAAGATGAATCCTGATTTCCAATAGATCATTATTTTCCTTTGGGGTTTAAGGGTCTAATCTAACATCTGCACAGCTCTACATTGTGTCTACCTCAGCAAGAAGTGAAACCAGTGAGAGTGGATTAGTAGGGTAAAGCCACTGGTACTACAGACACAATATCCACACTTCAGAAATTTCAGGAATTTTAAAGGAAGAAAACAGTAGTCTGGCCCAGTGGGCGTGTTCAGCCACTAGAGTTTGGAGTACAATGCAGGCACTCCTGGACTGTGTCTTCAAATCCGTGTGCTTTGAGACTGCAACGTGAACCAAAGCTCATTCAGTGCCCAGGAGATCTGTTTCAAAATGCATTCCTGAATGGAATGAAAACTCTAATGCAGATGCACAGTATGAAATCTTCTACTAGGTCATGAACCTCATAAAGTTTGAGGGCTAATGACATCCTACTATTTGGGGTTGAAGGTGTAGTCTATAATATAGAAGAATTGAAACTATACCTAAAATCATGCCACCTCTTGGGTTTCAAGAGCACTTTAAAAGCTGTGTAGTTCATAAGATGCATTTTGTATTGTGCTATATTTTAAGGCCTCATCCATTTCTCCATGGGTGATTTTTAAGCAGGCACAGTAATTATGCTAAAGTGCTAGAAGTATTACAATCACAGAGTAGACATTTTCATGTTTTTATGCAAATACAGATCACAGCCTATCTCTATAATTTAGAAAACTGTTTTCTTTGCCAAAGTGGTTTGGAAATCTGTGGCCCCTAATGGTACATTTTTTCTGTCATTTGCATGGAATGTATATTGCATCTTCAAGGCTGAAGGGAGGATGAAACACAACACTGAGGGCTACCTGAAAAGCTCTTTCCTTGCATCTCAGCGACTCTCACAGCCAGTATTTGGGTTTTCTTTTATTCCTGACAATGGCGTGAGGACGGTGGAAGGTCAGGCATCCAGCTCAGTCATTCTAAAGTCTATGAAATGCACAATTTAAAGGCAGGAGTAAGGTTGGGAGAGCATAAGGTTCTTCAGACAAGTAAGGCACACAGAGGGGATGTGTCAGTTCACACATTTAGTAGCCACAGCTTGCTCCTGTGGCCCCATGCTCAGTGCTAGCTCAGATACTAGCTTGGAATCCCTGTGCCAAAGACAAGGTGCATAGGGTCTGGGAAGAAATGTTGCGGGCACATGTGTCAGGTATTTAAAACAGTTGTCCCTTGGGCCCATTTAATCTTAAATGTTCGTGATGAATCATGTGATGTTTTGGGAAGCTGGTAAGCCTGGGTCTGTAGGGGTCCAGTTTTGCGTCTGCACTGCAGATGCTGGTAATGAAGATGAGGAACATGAGGCATCCTTTGAGCAGACACATTAGTGTCATGGTAGATGTGTGAGGCTTGCTGATGAATAGTCTTTGAGCCCATGTCATTTTAGGATTACTCTTCTGGCCAGTGCCAGCTTTAGATGAGTTTCGGAGATGTTTCCCCTACTCATCAATGAGTTGGTAGCATTGTGATATATTTCCTCTTTCAGTTCAGAGCATTTTTATCCCTGCTATGAAAAGTCTGAGGGGGGAAGGCTTCTCGTACCCTATTCCAGTTCCATATCCAGTGAGCTATGGTCCTTTATATTTCACTCTTGTGATCTTTGACAAAAATGCATTCTACCTTACACTTGAGATTCCTGTCTTACCTCACACTGCTACCCAGTGCTACTGTATGGATTCTGCCTTTTTTCATTTTCAGCTAAAAGTAATAATAATGTGAGTGTTTTCTGCCAAATATTAATGCTGCACAATCCCATCCAGTAACCACAAACTTAACTATGGTAGGATTTTAGTGCTTGAATGCTAACTTAATTGTGCTAGATATTCATGCCTGTGAACCTCCAAAGTTGTGGGATTTTGTCCATCCATGAAGTTGAGGAGAATTGAAAGAATGTTGACAGTATTTTCGTTGCTCTTAGGAGAAGATTTTCTGAAGATTGTTAATTCTCAAGTTTTTAATGCCAGGTTACTGTTTGGAAGTCTTGCCTGCACTGACCAGTGTGACTGTTTATTTCCAGTGCTGACCTGTTACAGAATAAGACACAGAAGAGTTTGATACGTTTTTCCAGCTTTAAAATCTGTGTCTTAATCTTCTATGTGATTGGTTGATTTCACATGTCTTGACCAGTATTTCCAGACACTTCAGAAGTAGAATAATTGAAATTGGACTGAATAATTCATGAGTGCCTTTGCTGAATAGACTTTTGTTTTTTATCTGGTACACTATGGATAGTGTTACTAATTTTTACATCGTTTAACTATGTCAGACAGATTAAAGCTTGGTAAGATGTATGTAAAAATATAACAGGCTTCTAAATTCTTAGGCTAAACCTCATAAAACAGAGTAACCCACTTAGGTTATAAAAGTGACTATTGAGGTAGCTCCAGGTTCTTTTGCAGTGTTATTGCCAAAGATGATTTCTGGCTTCTAAGGTGACCAAATAATGTTGGAAATCTCTTAAGAAAATTATCTCAGAATTTTCTCTTTTGTGGTCGCATTATCCAGTGAAGAGTCAAGGCTCTTTTTTCTCTGTTCTGGAGAAATAATAATGATAATTGATGGTCCTTAATTATGATCCCTTCATTCTGCAATGTAGGTTTTAAATAGAGAAAACAATCCTATTCTGGTTAATTTGTTTTTCATTCCTTTTTAGATTCAGTCCTGAAATAAGTGAAAAGGACAATGTAGTGAACAGGACTGTGTAGAGTGAACATGTCTAGACACTTTTTTTTTCAGGAATTCAGATGTGGATCATGTGAAATGTTTTCAAAATCTACACTTTTGCAAATTGTTTTGATTTGAACAGCCCAAATATTTTGTAAACTTATTTGCCAAATTAAGTGCTTGAATTTTATTGTTAGGAAATAATTTATACTTTCAAAGTAACTACTGAATAATATTAACATGCACTAGAAAGTACAAACATCAAAAATGCAGTTGTTTGGGTAGAGCAGAATATTTCCTTTGGATTGGTTGTGTTTTAAAATTGTTGGCTAATCAAAATTATATTCATTGGTCAACAAGAAACAATATTTTGTTATTTTTCTCCATTTTTCAAGGGCTGTTGTTCAATTCTTGTTTAAAGAATAGACCTGAGTGCCTTTGAACAAGACATATAATTTCTTTTCATTACCTTTTACTTTCTTTTTAAAAAGGGAAAATGTCAAGAATCCATAACTGCCAAGAGGATTGGACACTTTAATCTGTTAATTCTGTTAATATTTTAAGATTCTCAGCTAGTAAATTGAGCAATAGTATATAATACCCAAGAAATGCTTTACTCTGCAAAGTACAATCTATGCTGTGTAAGTGGGGTAAGGAAAACAATGAAATGTGCTTGCTTATTTGGTTTTCGGTCAGATTACATTACCACTAGGAGAAAAGGAGTTGCAGACTGATGTGCAAAGAAAAGAAAGGTGGTAGTAATACACTGGTACATTCTCTTAATGTCAGTGAAAGTGCTCCTACACTCTTCCTCCTAGAGCAGGTTTTTAAGTGCTTTCTTTCACAGCCAATGCAGGATCTGATACTGCTCTTTTTTGAAATACTTTTTATTAGATGAGGTACAGATAATCCAGAAGATTGTGTGATGATGATGATGCCTGTTGGCCCTTTAGCATCGCTAAACTGCCATCTCTTCTGTGCTTCCTTTCCCAATACCAACTAGAGGTACTAAAACCACCTGAGAAAGTAGTGGGAGTTGTGATCATGGTGAGAAGTGTCCTGAGAGGCTGCCACTCATCCTTGCTTATATCTCAGATACTTCAGCATCCTCAAAACATGTCAGATTTCTCTGGCTTAATATGCTTCCAAAGGGCCTCTTTTGTTAATGTATTCAGAAAATTCACATGACATATCTGCCTTGAAGAGGATTTTTCTTTTGCTTTTAGTTATGTCTAGCAGTAAAATCAATGAGCCTTATTGCTCCCAAAATCAATGAATGCTGGCTCCTACCGCTTTGTGGGACCCTAATGTTGTTGCTCTTATTGCTGTCCTTGTGACTTCAGGAGCTCTCTACCAGCAGGATATTGACTGCCCTTCCTAGTGTCAAGGGCAAGAGATCCTTCCTAATTAGACCTGGAAGTTTATTCTGGAAGCTTATTCTGGAAAATATTCTGTTGATGTAAGAGATTTTTTTTTTTTTTTTTTTTTCTCCCTGTAGGTTTTTTTTTCCATTGGAAGAAGCATTATCTTTAAAGTTCTTCTGTCTTCTACCACCCTTGTTTTGCCCCACTTTCATTAAATAAAACAAAAATTATGTGTTTGAGGTGGAGGTTTTGTTTTCATGAAACCCCCTTTTTAACTTTTTCATTCTTGGGCTTTCTTTGCTACTGGAAAAATAATAAGACTTTCGACATACTTGATTTTACTGGACATCAAGTTCTCAACACTGAGGAATTCTTATGAGTTGGTAACATGGGAAATGGGGGAGTTAGGTGGGTCCATTCCCTGTGCATCACAGGTAACTGTACAAGAGGTGTCTAGTCCAGAAGGGTTGCTGGGCATGTGCCACCAGCACCATACTTGAAAGGAATGATGGTGATATCATCCTATAAACATGTTGTCCAGCTTTTTAGGTAAAGAGGTGTAAAAAAGGATCTCAGGGTTTCCAGGAAGAAAAGGAAAATTATTTTGAGATTTATTTCCTGAATAATTTAAAAGTAACAGGAGGGCTTTTTTGTTTTGTTCTCAGGCTTTTGAGGTATTTGCTTTTGGTTTGCTTCAAAGTGACCATGATCTAGCTTAAACTACAGCTGCACTGTGCAAGCTGAGCAGGGTTTAAAGCACTTTGAGTCTCCTGTAAGGGCCTTTCCCATGTGTACCGTAGGAACATGAGGTCTGGGTAAGCAGCTGGATTATTTGGGCAGTGAGGATAGCAGAGCAGTTCCAGTTCTTCCAAGGCTGAGTGGTGACAGCAGGGAAGGGAATAAGGATTCTGAACCCATTAGTCAGAAGACAGAAGTCTTGAGATAAATTATGACTGCAAGGAGAAAATGTGTACTTGCAATGTAAACTGCAGAGACTCTATCCTGGTGGGAAATGTGAATGCCATTATAATGCTACCTCCCTTACATAATACATAATTTAATGGATTAATTTAATTATTTATCTCTCAACTTTTTCTCACCTGCCAGAATGGAAATGCTGGTAGTACCTTTGATAAGCACAAAAATATCTATGCTAGTCTTCCTTTATTAATGACTTTTAGTCACTGGAAAGTCTCAGACTATTAAGGTATACAGAGTTATCTTCATATGAGACAAGAAAAAAAACACATGGGATTGTTATACATTCATTGATTCAGTCCAAGACTGATACACAGTCTCACACAAAATTGCTTCTAATGTTCTAATTCTTCTAAGCTCTTTGAACTTTCTGGGAATGTTGCTGCAATTTTTTTTTCTTCGCACTACTTTTTGAAAATTGCACGGTACCAGAAATAACCAATAGCTGAAGAAAAAAGTCCCAACAAAGGCCTTCTGGTTCTGTTCATTTTTCGGAGGTTTTGATTGCTGTTTTTCAGTTACCCATTCTCCCACTGTGTAGCCCAAGTTTTGGAGTCATTATTCCATCATTCACTCCTCCTTAGGTTCCTAATGGCATAATTAGCTGGTGTAAATTGGTGTAAAAGTTGGTTTTGAACACAAACTATCTTGGGTAGTGAGCTGGAGCATATGTGGTCACATTGTGGAGAACTGATAATGCCCTGTTGTTGCTTCTCAGGTCTACTCAAGGTTTCAACCAGAATTAAAATCTAGAGTGTATTTTTTCTTGAATTTTTCTGCACAACCATGACTTTGCTAATATTCTGTGCAGTATGCAATATCCTATAACTGTCTGGGACTATATAAATAATAGAAAGAATTTGCATGCTGACCTGCCATTTTGTCTGTTTAGAGCAGACAGTGAACTTGCTTGGCTTGTTAATATTCTAGTTCCCCAGCAATCAATCTGCTTTGATATTTATGTGACCCAGTAAAGTTTATTTTTCTTGGGTTTTAATTTATGTTGTTGCATCTCCCTTTATATCTCTAAAATTCAGTCTGGCTTGTTTTCCATTTGGATCATAAAATGTGGATATCATACCTTCACCTTGCCCCTGTAGTCATTTGTCTGTGTGGGCACAGAGGCCTTACTTTGCTTTCCTGGGCACCATGGACATGGTCAATCATTTTACAGTTGCAATCTGTTGACCTCTATGTATCCCTTGTGTTTGTCTTTCTCTGTGTGCTTTCTCACTTCTTTATTGTAATTTAGAGCTCAGATCCTATGAATGGAAATTAACATTTTGATATAAAAATGCTGCTGTTATAAACAAATACCTCAGCTACTATAAAAGAAACAGATAAAAAGAATAAACATAGTGAGTCAGTGGAGGCTGATAAAGTGCAGACACTGCCTTAGGCTATCACTGCACAGTGCAGGCTTAACCCACCCATCAGATTTATCTCTTTTTTTTTTATGAGGTCACTATAGACATTCTCTGTTTCTAGAAGTAATTTTTGGTCACTGGTGATAAGCAGGGTAATCTTTCCCAATATTTCTGGTAGTCTGGAAATTTAACTAGAGGTGGTGGGATGTGAGCAGACCAGACCTGCTCCTGGGAACCGCTGACTCTTCACCACCTGCAAGCTTACGAGGAGAAGAGAATCACTTTACAGACCTTGAACTTTTAATGGCGCTGGGAGGTGCTTGAGTAACTGTCTTCTTGTCTGTTAATGAGGCAAATGCTCTGTTTATCTCATTGAAATGTCATATTAGTTTATAATAAATATTTAAACAAGCCGACCATTCTGAAGAATAGCTGGAGAGATGTATTGTCTGTGATGAAAAAGCATTTGTATCATACACAAAAGCATCTTATTAAGTGTTTTAGAGGATGACAACAGGTTGAAAATTGTCTCTTTCTGCCAGTCTGAGGCCCATGGAATGCTCCTCTTGCACCTTCTCTGCAGTGACAGGACCAGCCTTCTCAGGGATGCCTGCTGCAGTCACACTGGGGCTTGGAAAGAGCAGGTCCTGGGTCTGATCCAGCCTCAGACCTTCTACCCTTGTTCTCTTTGTGCACAGCTGTGTAGCAATGGGTTAAGTGACAGCAGAGACAACTCTACAGCAGGGCCATGGTGGGAACACAGGTCTGGGCTGGGCACCCCTTGCAGCTCCTGCCTCAGTGCAATCAGCAGCTGCTGCCCTGCATGCCTGGCAGAGCTGGTCACAGACTGAGGCAGCTACCCTGAAAATATATGAGACAGAGGAGCTAGTGACCCAGAGGTGGGGTGGAAATTGGCATCCCACCAGCACAAGGAAAGTGCATTTGTGTAAGAGACGCAGCAGGTCTGCAGTTCTTCACAGTGATTTTTTTCCAGGGTCCTGCCAGTTTCCTCTGTACTAGCCTTTATCAGTCCGCCTGTGAAAGTTCAGCAGGAAAACAATTGAAGCCTTTCTGGATGTTGCTCGCCCCTTTTCCAGGCGTGTGTTGCAAACTCAAAATATAAAAGCCATTGGTGGACTATTTCTGTCCTAGCTTCAAAAGAAACAGAATTTTCTAAAGCTGTTTGGATCTGCTTGGGGCAGCATCAGGACAATTTATGCATCCAGAGTTATGCATCACACCTTCTTTCAGAGAATTTCTGCTTCCCATATATTTTTTAACCTCCTTTTTAGCTGTAGAATGACTGAACTGTCATTAAAACCAATGGAAATTTCCCCTAGTAGTTCACTAGAGCAGCGTACAATCCTTAGCATATATTCAAAGACCACAGAAATCACTGATGCCAATAGAAATCTCCTTATTTGCATTGCTGAACTCCTAAACCCCCACTGGAGAGGAAGGACAGGACACCCAGCTAATGTGTATCAAACCTACTAGGGAAGAAAAGCTTGTCATGGCATTGCAGTTTTTCCTCTTTTTCGTGCAGACTCATTAATTTGCTAAACCAGATGTTTCTGAGCCTGGCAGATCTATTAATCTGTATATTTTCCAGTTTGCCAAACATTAAATTACCAGAAAAGTAAATGGAAGCTCTCATTTACTTCTAGTGCTTAAAATCTCCTAACATGATCTAAAAGTGCTTCAAGCAAGAAACAAAAGGGAATAACCAAAGCCTACAACATCCTTGAGGTTCCATTCATCTTCCCATAAGGGAGCAGCCTTCCTCTTCTGGAGGAGCTCTGTGCACATATATTAGAGTAATTTCCTCTGACAGTTCTCCTGGTAGAGAGGAATATTCCTCCAGTTATCGTATCTCCAGAGGCATCCCTGCATAAAGAGCATGTCTGCACTATTAGAGGAATCATGTTAATGGGTCTCAAATGTTTCAGTCAGGGAACTGAAAAATTTAGTGAGGGTATTACAGCGTAGAAGCATTTTGTTGTTGGGATATGTCCACATGTGAGCTACTGACTCATCTGTATTTAACTTCTCACAGCCTTTGACTTGACCTTTCACTTGACTCCCTCTCCCGTCATTTTCTTGGTATGAAAAATTTTAGCCTTTCACTTGACCTGCGTGAACTCATAAATTCTGGTTGCTCACACATGTAATCACAGAGCAAACAAAGCAGCTGGAGAAAAGAGATTTTTACAGGGCAGAGAGAAGAGACCATGGAACACCCTGCTCCCCTCCAGACAACTTTGGTTTCCCTCCCAAACACCCCTCCACATCTCACCCTATGTGCTATGTTCAGTGTAGCTTGAAACAGTTCATGGTCTCCCAGTAACCTTGTCAACACATGAGCATGTCCCAGTTTAGATACCTCAGCCTGAAGTAATTTTGGGAGAGCTGCTGGGCTCTCATTCATTCATGTTGTGGGCCCTCTTCTTGACCCATACCCTAGATAAAAACCCAAGAGCGTGTGCGGGGTACCTCCTTATTGCTCAAAATAGAAAGATGTCCCTTTATTCTGAATGAATTTTTCCTACCTAGTGAATTTTTATACATTCAGGAGTAAAAAAACCCCAAAAATGTGTGTGAAGGAAGTTCTTCAGAAACAACTGTTAGAAAAGCTGTTTGGGTTTCCTTCTGGTTGGGAAATTCAGCTGGAGAGGGCTATTTCAGTCCCTCTTGTCTTCCAGACAAGAAGGGGTTTAAAATTGAAGGTCATTGTGGTACCTCTATGACCACTGAACTTATTGGAAACTTATAGGTAAAGAAAAGTTCCAAAAAGTATTTGTAGCTATCTGCTAAATTTCTGAGGGTTTTTCGTGATCCTTTTAACTGACAGTTTAAAACTTATTTCTGCACCTACCAAAGTGATTTTTTTTTTTTAAATTAACACTTCAGACAGGTGCAAAGGGAAGGGTTGGTATATTCAGACCATAAAATTGTTCTTATCCAAAATTGAAAATCAACAGCCCTTTCTTTTTTGGAAAAAAAAAGCTGACTAATGCACTCTTCATTCTTGTATCTTTGCTGTCCAAAGTAACTACTGAAATCACACTAAACTTTGGGTATTGATTGTCTTGAACTTGCTTTGCAAGGACGGAAACTTGGGATTCATAAAAGAAGAATACTGCTTCTGGGTCCATCCTTCATATTATGTGGTTGATGTTTGTTCTATAAAAGCAGAAGACTCATGAACTCTGCAATTTTGGTCTGAAAAATTATGGCAGGACTGCCTTGACCACTTTGATCACTAGTAGTAGTGAAGTGAATGAGGAGATGGAAAAATTCAGTTTAGCACACACTCTGCTCTTTTTCTGAATGAGGCTGCTGGTAAGGACAAGAACATTAATCTTTGGCTGTCGCTGTCTAAAATATGCAGATGTAGAAGCTTTAACTTACCATGGGCATTACTAGTTAATTAAGGAGATTCATTGATTTATTCTTGGCAAAGGACTGTTAGCCAATGTTCACTGCTAGGGAATTATTGAATTCAGAAAGAGCATAAGATAGGTGAGAAGAAATACTTTTCTTCCCTGGAATAATGTTTCTGTCTGGTTCTCAAAATAGCAATTATATGTATTTTAAATTGTTAAATTATTATAATTACTAAATTATTTTAATCTTTAAATAACTGCCTGTAATTTTATAGCAAAATATTAGTTAACATATTTAATATTTATCATTGTTCAATGAAATGTTACTGGGTTGGAAGTAAGAAGTACAAAGACGCGAGTCATCTCGCCTCAGGAATTATTTTTGAAGCAAAGCTTGGTACACATTTGACAGCTCACAATGAAATGTGTGCTTTCGAGTGATCTGCTGCTGTATGGGTCTTCAGATTGCATTGTAGCAACACGTGTGCCTGGAACCCTAGCCCTCGTGATGCAAACATTCAAAAATAGAAGCGGTGCTATTTGTACTGCCTATTTGGCTATGCATGAAATGATACTGAATAAAAGGCTTGTGTAGAAATCTCTTCCATATTTTCATAGCAAATAATGAGTATACATTAAGAACAAATTATACGTATCTGAATTTAATGGGTGAGTTGACCCAGGCTTTTACAAATGAATACTAATGGAAGGAAGCTGTAATATATATTAAACATTTAATTAACTTTTTGAGCAAGGCTGTCAGTGCATGACAGAGTAGCAGCACGTATAACAAAAGCAAACAAACAAATAAAACCCAAGCCTGTGTTTACAGGTACAAATTCAGAATGGAAAGCAAGAAACATTTTAGAAGCTATTTTTCTGCAGAAAATCCTGATACTTCCCTGCTGCAGCAGCTGGTACTTACACGTGGAAGAAATCCAAATGGGATTGTTCTTTGGCCTCTGTGCCTCTTTTGTTTTATTTTTCACTAGTATTGGAGACTATGACTGAGATGGACATGGGTTTACTATGGTGCATCAGGAGCTAAATTGAAGTGTCTGTACTGGTGTCAGAGGATGGAGCCATAAGGTGCCTGGCTGGGGTTTCTATGTGTATAAATGTACAACCAGAGTCAACCTACATGCAGTGGCCCTGCACCAATTGCTGATATGTAGCTGATATTTTCATCCCATGCAAGTTGATGTCACCTGTAAATGGCAGAGAACTGAAGTTCTGTGTTTGCAATTCCTCTAAATCGCTGTGAATATATTACATTATCACAGTAGGAAATGTATATAAAATACAACTCTGGCTGAAGCATTTGACCTTCTGGAAAACCAGCCAGTATCTCAGTGAAAGCAGATGAACACAAGGAAATTAGAATATTTTCCCTCTGCCTAGGCTAATTCTCTATCATACAAGTCCATAGGAATGTTGACTGTTTCAGTCTATGGTAATTCAGCCTAAGAAATTTCTTTGTGTTGTGAGCAGAACATTAAGATATCATTAACTTGTATATATATGACTAGTGATGCCAGAGATCCTTGTGGTCTCTAATAGGATGCTATTAAACAGTTTTTAGTCAGTTCCTTACCAAATAGAATACTGTTTGTTACTCAGGAGAGTTTTTTCACAGTCCATCCAATGTTTGGCTTAACTACCATTTTTAGAGTTTGTTGGTGCAATAGTGAAATAATACCCTGTGTTTCTAAGGAATTATGATTATGTGAGAGGCATGTGAGAGGCAGCTCAAAGACCAAATAGACTGATTACTCCATATCAAAGCTGAGTTAATCCCCTGAGGTTTAGTTGGTGTACAGCTGGGAGTTGATCAGCTGGGGAACTACAAACAAATGATAAATAGCACCTATTCCTAAGAGCTAAATTTACTCTCTGTGTTGAATTTTGTGAGAAGGATTGCATTCTCCATGAGTAGCTGTCAATTCCATCTTGGCTCATTTTGTTACATTTGGGAGTTCTGATTTGTGCCTTGGGAGAACAGTTACATTTTGTCAACTATCCTGAGTGTATGGAATTTTGGTATATAGCTTGATCTTTGAATATAGGGTAAACTTCCCATTAAATTTGAGTGCAGTGTTTATTGTTTCTGAGTATTCATTTTTGTGCAAAGAAATGTTGGTCTTCTGGGCTCAAACCCTGTCATTTTTTGTGATGACTGCTTTACTGCTAATTCAACAGTGAGTTAAGTATGTCTGGCTGGCCGCAGTCTGGTCCCACTCCATCTCCTGCAGAAGAGCTGTGGTGGTGGAGAGGCAGAGAAGTAAGAGTCTCCAGCCCCAGGGGTCTTGTGTCCTCTGAGGTCCTCTGGTACTTTGAAGACTTGCAGCTTTTGGACTTCCAAACCTTTGCCTGCTCAGGGCTGAGGAGAGGCAAGTCCAGCTTTCTGCACTTGCACCACTTTGCAAACACAAGCACAAATGCATGTGCTTATAAATGGACACCACCTCTCTTTCCAGCTGCTGCACAATAATTGTACCAGGGACAAATTGCTCTCAACAATCTGGTTTTGCATCTGTGTGAACCCTACCTATCCTTTCTTACACCAAGTGCAGTGACTTGGGTCTACTTGTGATGACTTGTGATGTCTGGAGCTTGAACTAAATCTCAGGAAAAATGCACATTTGCTGTTCACATATTCCAGACATAGCAGGTGCTGTAGTCACCGTGGGAAGCAACCTCCACCCTCAGGGCAGCACTTTCTGACGGAAATGTGGGTTTGGTTTTGACACATTCTAAGCTGGGGCACTTGCTGTTTCCCCGTTCTCTTAACTCAGAAAAAAGGTTTTACTTTCTGGCATTAACTAGAACAAGTCAGAGATGGGATAACACTCCTCAGTTTTTTCCTGGGGTAGGGAAAGGATCTGGTAATTTGCTGAAAACAGTGTTATTCTCTACATCAGCGGCAAGTTTCTAGATACCCATATGGGAACTGGCCCTCAGCATTTTCCCATTAGCATGTGAGTGTTTGGAGTGAGGCAGAGAAGGAGAGATTCAGTGAGTGCGAAGGGAATGCTACAGCTGAAGAAGATCACAGTCTCACCACTTTAAATGTGAAGTGCATCTTATCAGACTGGCAGAAAAGCCAGCAAATAATAAGTTGTATCCCATTTTGTTTACCTGGCAGGCTATAAACAGTGGTCAACCTGCTGCCTTGTAGCAGTCACTTTCTGCAGAATCTGTGCTTTGACTGCCTTTTATTACCACTGGCTTTTCTGCTGGTTTCATAAAATGTGATTTTAAGAGCTTATGTGACCTCCTTAATCCATCTTGCAGTGCCTGTGTGTTTCAGGGACTTCACTATGTATATGTGATCTAACTTGATCAAATACAATGAACTGTAGATGCTGTGACACTTGAGAAGTGGGAAGAAAGACAAATATTGAATGGAAAAGAGAAGGTAAATCAAATCCCTGCTAAACTGACAAGGGAGTACAGAAAGGGAAGAAAAACAGTAAAAGGTTGCTTAAAGGGAAAAACTTATATTTGTGATGTGCCACGGAGGTCAAGAGGGCAATGATATTTTGATGTGTGAAAATACACGTAAAATTATAGTAGAAGAGCTTATTTATTTTAGAAAACCTCATGTTACGCTGGCCAATACAGAGGTTGGAGGAAGATTTCTGTCAGCAAATCTGACACTCCCGCTTGCATGCAGAAGTCAGAGCTGGGCCATGGGAGAGATGGGTCCTGCTGGGCTGTGTGTGCTGCTGGAAATGGTGAGGAGTAGAGAGTAAGCCCAGAGTTGTACTCCATTTGTCTTCAATGGGAATTATATCAACTTCTGCTGCTAGGTTCAATTGTATCAAGGCTGGATTTTTCACTTTACAAATTAAATGTTTTCCATCTACGGGTATGCCAGATACTGGCTTAAAAATGTTCCAAACAAGAAAAAACACAGGATAGATTAGAAGAGAAAGTGTAACAGCACCAAGGGAGAAAAAAAAAGGAAGTAATTGAGTTTTTCCTGTGTTTTGAAAGCCGTTTTTTCTTCCAATTTAACTCAGTTATCCTGTGATGAGATGCTTTTGGTTTTCTCCTTCACTGCAAATGTTGAATCCAGTAATTTTTCTCATTCATATAAAAAGCATCCATTCAGAGAAGTTTCAGTGTGGCTTTGCAACATGGCTTGTGGCTTTCATGGGATATCCCTTAATTTGTGTCAGCAAGGATTTTTTACAAAGTATTTGCTTAAAATGGTTATGTCAGAAACATTAAGAAAACTTCATTTAATTCCAGCCAAAATATAAAATGAAACTAAATAATATCAAATCCAGAACATTTTAACCTTAATGTGTTGAATCATTTAATGTAATGTAATTACACTGTGTGTTGGTCTCCTATAATCTTTATGTTTTAATAGGAAAGCTTGGTATGAACTAAGAGGAAGTTGATAATCTCTATCATTTCAATTAGCGTTATTATAGAATCATAAAATTGTTTGTATTGGAAGGGACCTTGAAAGGTGACCAAGTTACACCCCCTTGCAATGAGCAGGGACTCTTTGAACATTATTTCATGTTGATTTTTTTTGTTTTTCTTCTTGGGACTTTTCTACTGTGTAAAATTTTGGCATCAAATGATGAAATTGTGTAATTGATCAGGTGTAATTTTTCATATTTGAAGTCAATTTTCAGCTGCACTAATAAAATGCCCTAGCCAATAGGAGCTATGATGTGGTATAGTGGACAGTCTTGGGAAACAAGTGTTAATTTAGGATGTAGATGGTGGTAGAAATCTGGTTAAATGAAAGAACCATCAGGAGGAAGCTATTGCTCTCGCTGACAAGGTCCCGTCCATGGAACAGAGCCCCTCATAGCTCACTGCCCCTGTCACTGACAGCCACTTATAAATCATGGAAATAATGATGGATGGAGCACCATCAAAACAGCCTTCACAACCCGGAATTTATAAACTTTACTCCAGAAAGGCAGGTCCAACCTGGCACTGAGTAGAGCAGCAGCAGAAAAGGGGTAGCTTCATGCTCTGAACCAAAGTGTGCCTGATGATCCCCAAGCCCCTGCACTTCCTAAGGCTCGTGGCCCTCTGAGCTCCCCAGGAGAGTGTTCCACAGCTTGGGGTGCTCACCCTGCAGCCTCAGGCACTGCACATGCTGCCACTTGTGCTGCTGTCTGTGTCTCTGATTCAGCCACTTAATCTGTTAGTTTGAAATAGTGTTGTGCATGCCCCATCTTAAAATTTCTGGGAGAAGCTTTATTTTCCATTTCAATGATGGGGTTAAAGTCAGAGTTACAACCTATAAGTGATGAAGATGAGACTCAGAAGTGCACGGTATCAGCTTATCTGTGACTGTGGAAATCAATATGCCCTTAATGTTACATTAAACAGTGGTGTAGGTTTAAGCTAACCCCGAACATCTCTGAAAATCTCAGACATTTTCTTGGAGACAGAATGTTCACTGCTTATACCTATAGTTAAATTCAAAGGTAACTACTAAGAAAATTAATTGAGACTGGTTTGACTCTCCGAGTCATTGCAAACCCATTCATTATAGGGGTTGTGAAATGCTGGAAAGCAAAGGTACATAAAAACCAGAACCCTACTTTTAGGAAATTGGGTTTGGAGAATGTTATCTCACATCCGTGCTATAAAACACAAAAACATTTGTTCCAATAATCTCAGATGAATTTCAGTTTTGGTATGTTCCAAATCATCTTTGAAAAATATGGCAATAAGATAATAGAAAATAATTGATCACTAGGTTCAATTCTGCACAGTAAATAAAACTGGGCAGACTATCATTCAATAAATTGGTGCAAAAATTCTTGTTGAATTAATAGAGGGCATATCTTGAAGATTTTCTTTCACAGGTTGAAACTAATTTGCAGTTTAACAAACTGTAATAGCTGGGCCCTTCTGCACCACATTTTGAACATATCAGGTTGCTAAAGAATGCCTGAGAGCTTGCAAGATACTGTATGGTGTAGATAAGTTTTCAATTGCGTAGAAAGTGACTCCTAGATTTAAAATGCTAATCTGTGGTGTTTTATATCTGTCACAGGGTATCAAATTTGGCATATAAAAGGCACTCAAGTCCCTAACAAGTTTTACCCTCATTTTGACAAATGCTCTTCTTCTACCTGCTGCTATTTCTGTGTGAAGAGGAAGGTGAGAAAATGCTTCAAGTTAGATGACAAAAATATCTTTCCTACTTTTCAGTAACCTCCATGCACCTGGTCTCCATGGTGCTGTGGGATGGGGAGGCCAAAAGGCAGGCAGTTCAGTTATCAGTCTCTTCAGCATGCCTTCCTGTGTGGAGACAGGGCAGGCAGAGGTTAAGCAGCAACATTTCTGCTGCTAGACCAGCAGCATCTCTGCTAATGCTACTGTGTGCAGGTACAGCTGAAGAAAATTATAATGAAAAAACCCCAGCAAAACTGTAAAGGCCTTGCCATCAACTTGCAAAGGTAGTAAAAGTATCTCTGCAATTCATTTTGCAAAAGGTCCGTAAGAAGAGCCAAATCTTAGAAAATTTCCTTTGTTTTTCACCCTTGTTTTAGACTGACTGGAGGACAGAGAGCAGAGGGGATTCCTGTGCTTTTTTCTCCTTTTGAACAAACACATTGTCTGTGCACTCCTGCATCACACGCACTACGGCCATAGACCCTTTCCCTCTCTCCTCCACTGTCCCAGGGTCCCGAGCAGTACTTCAGGAGCAGCTGGAGCAGAGACTGAAGTTAGGAGCACCTTGGAGGAAGTTGCCTGTATTGGTGTGGTTCTATGGCAGCAGTTGCTCAAAGCAGAGCTTTCAGCTCACTGTAAACCCCACTGTTCCACCCTCATCCCCCAGCTTCTCTGCAGGCAGAGACCTCAGCAAGGTCTGTGAGCTGCAGCTGGTCCTGGTCCCATGTCTGTGATGTTCTGTGGCTGTCTTGCTTTGTGGCCACTCTCAGTGCTGGTCAACCTGCAACAACAGCATTTGTCTACTCCCAGTCTGTTTCTGCTTTAAATTTTTGTACTTTTTTTTTTCTACTAAGTTTTTTTTTTTTTTTCTCCCAAGGCCCTAATAGCCTGTTGTTAATCTAAAATGAAAAGCCTTATATTTGCTATCCTGGGAGAAACAGCTAGGGCTTACATGGAAGTCATTGTTCTTCAGAGGTGCTCGTGGCCGTGGATGGTGCTGAGCGTCCAGCTGTGATGGAGCACAGCAGATGCATCAGTAGATAATGGAGCTCTGCCAGTGCTAGCCACTGCTTTACTTCCCAAATCTACACAGTGGCTTGGTAAGTCAACCATGATGCTTATAATTCAGTAGAGTCTGTGCTCCCCTCTGCTCAGCCACTGCATCAGGCAGATTTAACTTGCCTGCTTTTTGTGGTGGTTTTTTTGTCTTGTTTTTTTGTTTGTTTGTTTTTTTCAGAAAGTCAGCTACTTTTATTCTGTAAACTACCTCTGCAATATTAAGAACTCCCAACATAAGTTGTTTCCTTTATTACATGGGTTATGCTACAAAGTTATTCCTGTCTTCTCAAATTAAACAGAAGGATTGTATGGCAGTTTCAGGGAGAGTAGAACAAACATAATTCTGTTTTGTGTGGGTGAATTGCCATGGAAGGCAGCTTACTTTGCTTTGGGCAGCATTTGGCAGCATGTCAGTGTCTGTATGGGGAACTTGGCATATATTACCACTTTATTCACTGGATCTCATTTATAAAAGGCAAAGGCTGGTCCAAAAGCTACTTAAGTCAAACTGAAGTCACAGAGATTGTTTAGATTATTTTAGACAAGATTCTGTTACAAACTCACATTCCAGTTTGGGTTGACATAATATTGTTATATGTTTTCACCATATGTTTATAATTTTAAACAGCTTGGGGGAAAACAAACAAAAACGATGCCTCCTGCTACAGGGACCTATTGGCAATATAATCTTGGGCAAAAAATTCAGATTGTGAACTGAGTCTCTCAGAACATTAATCAAACCTTGCCAGTAAAAAATGAGTGAAAATTCTTTTATTAACCTGAATTTAGTCAATGATAGTATCTTACTCTCTTAAAAAGAAGAATTTGAGAAACAGGTTATCAGTTAAATTGCATTCTTTTTTTCTCTAATGACACACTTTCTTACTATGCTTTACACTTCTAGTAAGGTTTTTTTTAAATCTATCATTTTTTACATTCTATACTTTTATGCAGTCCATAATGGAGAACTTATTTTAATTTAAAAATCTTTATGGTATATCTCACCTGCCCAACCAAAACAAAGAAAATTATTTTTTATCAGTATTTAGTAATGGAGATACAGTGACAAAAAGGAGATTTCTTAATATCCGGTGTTGTAATATAATTGATGAGAAAAGTAATGCGTTTACCTCGACATCTGCCTCTGTCCACAATACAATACTGTCATTATTTCCATAGATAAAGATTGTCTGAGAACACAGAATGAACAAGATGTGAGGGCATGTTTTATTTCCATTTTCATACAGCTCATAGACACATGAAGAAGAAGGGACAGGAAATGGGATTCTTTGATTATCAGGTTATTTCTTGTGGAAAGAACTACTTCTGGGCTAATGCTTGTCCCCAGCAGTCACTGGAATTAACTTTCCTTTGGGGTTGGTGACTTTCGGGTGAAAAAATGAAAACATTCCAACCATTTCATCCTCACACTCTAAATTATCATATGAGATTGCTCAGTTTAGAAATTACTATCCTGAGAAACACTGTTTTTCTGTAGTCTTGCCTGCAGGTGGGATTTTTGGCCAGCTCATTGTATCCCATGTGGCACCATTTATATCTTGTGGAGATGATGTGCCTGGTCCTCAAAGAAGTCATTGTGCTGGGCTACACCAGGAATCACCAGGCAGCTAAGCTTCACCTCTTCATTACTTTAAGGAAGCATTTCCAATATGTAACTTTTGGGGTTTTGTTCTGATACTTTTCTTTAAAAGTATTGCTGGATTGAAATACACCTATAATTTTCCATCAGCTCAGAATGATGAGGGTAAGTTGCACTAATCTATGGAACCCATTTTTGTGAAGCTGGTGTTTCCAAGGACACTGTTTGCATCCCTCTATGCACACAAGAGCACAAGAATTTGAAGCATTTTGTCATTGTTAATGTCATCTAAATCTTGATATGGTAGTAGAGTGAGTGATGGAAGTAAACTATTCCACTTAGTGGTGGATGTTTCTTACAGTGGGGAAAAACAGCTTCAATGCAGTTTTGGTGCAATAGGACCTGAGGCAGTGGGAACAGAGAAAACCTTCTTGCAGGAGGGTTCTACTAATGCAGATTACATTTTCAGTCAGAGAGACTGGGTTTGCTACCGATGTCTCAGCATCCCAATTTGACATTATTACCATTGCCTTAGCATCTAGAAAACATGTCTGGAAAAAAACATATAGAATTAGGCTTTAGTTAGGAAAGAACCAAAGGTCCAAGGCAGGTGTTTAAATGCTTTGCAGAACTATATATATATATACATATACACACATGAACATATTTCAGAGCTGGAGCTCTGGTACCTGGCACTAAAAGTTAATTATCTACAATTATGTACACCTATATTTGGGAAACATACAAACATGAGATAGATAAAATTAGATTGTCTGCCTTATTGACAGACTGTTTCAAATAATATTAGCTTCTCATATTAATGGAAATCAACTGTAATAATTAGTGATTCAGAGAAAATTGTGGGAAAAATCAGTGTTACTCAGAGCATTTGTAGGGAAAGAATAAAGAACTAAGATGGACAAATTGCATTTGATGAATGCCACACTTTTCAATACACCTTTGCTGTGCTAATAGCAATAAATGAGGCTCTGAGCTCAGTGAGCAGTGCCAGGCACTCTTCTAATAACAGTAATTCCAAAATAGTAGGTGAGAATGAGCTTCGAAATGAAAATGGGGAATCAAAATAATATCTCAGTCTTGTTGAAAGAAGTCTTTAACTTTTTTTTTTTTTTTTAATTTCTAACAAAAATGCCCCCAGAACCAGCCCTGGAGAATACAACTTTTTGCTGTATAACTTACCATTCCAGAAATGTGATAAATTTATTACAAACCAAACTTTGGAGGACTGCAGACTTTGAATCAAACCTGACAGAAGATGTCAGGGTAATAAATCACTGAGGGAGGTGAGGATCACAGAGGTAGCACCCTGCTACATCCCAGCAAAGGGAATTAAAAGCATCAGGAGCATTTGGTGGTCATCAGAAATGTTCTGGCTCTTGGGAATATTTACATCTAACTCAATATATGCCCTGTACTGTCTACATGCTGAGATTTAACAACAAATTTTTAAGCAGTAGCTGCCACATGTGGGGGAATTTACAGACAGGTTTTTCCAGTTTAAGCATTCCTAGCTTAAATATTTATGTTCTGCCATTGTACCACAACTAATTTTTCAGGAACTTTTGCACAGGTAATAAAGAGATGGGGAGGACAGCAACATGTTTCACCTAGCAGTATGGTAAATAACTCAGCTGCTTTTAGATACTGTGGATGACTATATTTCTTCCTTAGGTATCTAGTAATTTAAATTGATGAGCATATAGCATCTGTTCTGCTAGTAAAGGTAAACTTTCATCTGGCTGAAAATATTTAGTATCATCACATATTTGAAACAGATAAAGGAGTGAAAAGCTGGGAATTTGTGCAACGGGAATGTGTGGCAGTTGCTGCTCCTCAGCTGCAGATGCAGCACGGGATTTCCCAGACTCCCTCTGTGATAAGACAATGAAGAGTTGTTATTTTGATCATCTCCTCTGCCTTTCTGACTGCTTCAGGTTTTTGAATTTCACATTTTGTTCTTTCAGCCAACCCACAATTTCCCACGGGGTCTGGAGCATTGCTGCAGATTCAGACTTCAGGCTCCCCAGTTTCCCTTATGCTGCTCACTTGGGGAATGCTGCTGCTCCCAGTTTGTGCCAGCTGGGGTAATGGGGTTTGTTCTGCGTGGAAAGTCGTCAACAGAACCTGCACAAGTACATGCACCTCATTCACTTTACAGATTTTGCTTTTGCTGAGTACAGTATCCTCTCTCTGACTCTTCTTGGATGAAATTGTGCAGGATTCTTTAAAAATGTATTTCTTTTGTCCTTGTAAAAATCAACTTGCTCAGGAAAGTAAGTACACCACCTTCAGAAGACACTTCTTCAATGCTTTGTTTCTCCAAGCAATGATTTACAAAGCCATAGTGGAACGGCAAATGTAGGTAAGGAAACCTGCCTGCAGGCACTTGCCATCTGCATTTAATTGTAATATAAATGCCTATTAATGCAAATGATGACAATTTATTAGATCTTTAATACCTATCTGAACAATAACCCAAAGAAAGTCAGATGGAACACATTACAACTACTTTTTAGTGTAAGATATAGTTAGTTGCCTGCACAGAGGGACTTTCCTTCAACAGCCTGGCTGTCCTCCAGGTAATGGTTCAGAGGGCTTTG
Organism: Vireo altiloquus; assembly: GCA_013396875.1. Lineage (NCBI taxonomy): Eukaryota > Metazoa > Chordata > Aves > Passeriformes > Vireonidae > Vireo > Vireo altiloquus. Next base: position 164,784 of record VZRF01012990.1, on the reverse strand, counting down.
CAACTGCATTGAGAAGAGGTGGTTGTGAAGGAATAACAGGAGATGCCAAGTGTGGAAGCCTCACAGGTGGAAGGCATTTGTGGATGTTTCTGAGCTTGTCCCTCTTTGCTGTCTCTTGGGATACAGCAAACCTCCTGAAAATACATGGCTGGTGTCAAGAGGAGAGTGGATGGGCTGCTCCAGATTTGATTTTTGTAGCAGGAGGTCGCAGTCTTTCTGGCTAGCCCTCTGCAAAAACTCTACTCAGAGCCTTCTCCCAGTGCTTTTCCCTACAGACAGCTTTTCCTGCTGCTGATCCAGTAGCTTGAGAATGATGCAGAATATCTGTATTTGGGCTGCTGTAAATTCCCTCAGAAAAATATCCATACTGTGTGTCATAGAAGTGCCTACATAGTTCAGCACTTCCTCGTTGTGTCAGCAGGGGCTCTCCCAAATCCCAGCTCCTGTCAGCCAAAGGGAGCTGAGAGGGGTCTGTCTTTGCAGCAGTGGGGCTGCTGCCAGGTACATTCCTCTTTGGCTGAGTGGGCAATTTGAAAAAACAGCAAATGGGAAATCTGGATACTGTACTCTGTGCTCTCAAAGACATTTTGTGTGTAATCTAGAAGCTCAGAGTATATGTCTTTATCTCAGATACACAGGAAGGACAGGTAATTTAGATTACTAGAAAGAAAAGTGAGTTTGTTGAATTAATTTGTTTAGGTCATATAGGTGCATTGTCACAGCTAAGCTTCATTTCCAAGTTTTTAACTTCTGGTTACTTGTTTGCACATTAAGCGATTCTTCTTAGCTAGAAAATCTTCTCATTAAAAACTTGCTCTCTTCTAATCAGAAGTCTGAAGTAGAGCATCAGTCATGGGTATCTCCCATGTCTTCTGTAATCATGTCTATTTAAAATCTACATGCTAAAGTTAAGAGATCAAACTCAGCCTGCGCAACAACCAGTGGTTAACGAGGCTCTAGAAGAGAGAAAGCAGGTAGGCACCTTATTTTCTTTTAACTGCTAACAGTTGCTGTGTCTCACTCATGTTTACTATATATGATGGAAAATATTTGAAGTATTGGCAGTATTTTGTAGCCTGCCCTGTAGCACTCCCTTCATGCTGTCAAACGTGGCATGAAACCAGGCCTCTAGTTTCATCTGGAAGGAGACAAAGAAGCAGATATACCTAAAAAAGGGGATTACTTGTTCTTTTTTTTCTTGTCTTTTGAGGACTGTACAGTGCATATGCTGTTGAAATGTTTTCAGCTTATTAACTCCAAGAACATTGAATGTACTCATTCAGAGATGCAGGTTTAATGACAACCTAAGTGCATCACAGAAGTGAGTACAAATTGATGTTGCAGGAGCATGCTGCAACACCAGCTGCAGACAGAGTTCAGCTCCCTGGCTTGGTGGCTGTTTGGGAGGTGGCTCCAGGGACAGCAGTTACTGTCACCAGAGTGTGCTGTGTTGCTGCTAACACTTAGCCAGGTGGGCTTTGGTGGCATGGTGCAGAGCCAGATGCTACTGGCATGTACTGCTGAGCAATGCCCTCCGTGCATGGACCTGGGTGAGCTCCCCAACTCACTGCAGGATAAAAAGCAAATTCAATTGTTTTACCCGGAGTCTGAGGAGAGATGTGCAAGATCAAAGTAAAAAACACCGCCTTGAAGTTGTGCTTTCCCTGAATATCTCCCTCACTTGCAGCTGAAGTTATTCCCATCCTAGACCTGTAGGGAATCTCAGAAATAGGGAGCTGCATCTGACTTCGCAATGTTGAGAAGATAGAACTTGCTAAAACATGCAGGTTTTCTTGGAGCCAGGGCATAGGAAAAACGACCCTTTTCTCACTCAAGCACTGGCAGAAGAAACCTGGCGTGCCTTTCTGAGTGGTGTGCTAGCCCCAGGGACCCCAGCCACCAAAGCACCCCAGTGCCAGCTGCCCTCAGCCACACTGGCCATGCGGGCATGGGGAGCTGTGGGGACATGAACTGCTTTCATCTGCTGTCCTCTGTGGTGTGAGCTGCCACCACTGCCCCAAGGCCGAGTTTGAAAACAGTGACATGTTTCATGAAAAAGACAGCAGATTTAGTCATGTGCTTTACTTAGACATGGCAAAGACAATTAGAAATCACAACCTTGTATTTAGTCACTGAGGAGGTTAAAAATCCAGCGCAGTAAGTTAGATTTTGCAAAAGAAGAATGTGCAAAGAATACAACAGGTGTACAAAAAAAGGAACAGTGAGTCTCTACAGATGATTTTTAGATGCCAATGAGTATCATGCACTTGTGATTATTTTCTCATTTTGTTCAGTAACAGGTTTTGGAGACACCATGTAAAAGGTGGCTTCCTATTGCCTCAACACATTAATGAGATTTATTTTTTTGCAAAACCTGTCTGCAAAGGATTAATACACCAATGACTGTGATTTGCATTCTTCTTTTTGAAGTTCGTATTCTATGCTGAACCTTGACACCAAAGCAAAAATTGTCAGTATTATGCAGTAATAAACATTTCACATATTTGTATGAAAGAAATCTGTGAGTTAATAGCATTTTAATAGGTTTATGTATGAGAATATACTTTTTAATTACTATAAGCCAGTGTTTCATCTTAAGATGATGAGTGGAGAGCATTTTCACTAGTCCTGCCACAGTTAGGAATCTTTCTTTGTTCTGCATTGTCTGGAAGAAAATTGTCTGTTTTTTACCTCTCTTAGAAAATACATGCCAAAAAAAAAAGGTTTTCATAATAGTATGATGCCCAGTCCATGAAAAACATTTGTGCTATATTACCAAATATTTAGGAAGGGAACCTTGGACAAATGTTCTGAATATACTTTTCTGCTTTTCTATGCTATCCATATTTTTTAAAATAGCACTATTATCTCAGTCTGAAGATAAAACTCTCCTTTTCTGCCACACAAACATAAGAACACAGGTAGATTAACTTTTTCAATGGATAACAGAAGGCTTTTTAATCTAACAAACTGCACAAAGTAAGCCAATACCTGGAAGCTGTGGCTTGTGAAATTCAAACCTTAAATAAGTAATTTAGCACTTTTAAAGAAGAAAGATAAGTACTGGATCCTCAGATAAGTGCTAGATTTTTAACTGAAAATATGCTCCCAATACAAAGAAACGAAATTGCAGGCATTGGACTGTAGGCAGGAACTGGATAGGTTCTCTATGATTACAGTGTTATGTGTACAGTTAGGCAAAGAGAGCAGGTGAAAAATTACTGTGGTTACTCCTTATACACTCAAATCTATTAATTTATTCAAAGTTCTCAAAATACCATAAAATCCTTGTGGTTGTTGGTTCTGCTCTCCATTCTTCTTTTATATGAGCTCTCTAAAATTGTTACTACATCTTTCTTTCTGAAATTATCAGGATGCAATGGACCAGGCAGTATCCCCAGCAGAGTCAGCCTGGGGATTTTTGTAAGGCAGCTATTCTTCAGTAGTGAGTGGTTCTTCTATTTGGTTTACGACTTCATGCTCCTGTTTTATATTCTGTAGGAATAGTTCCACTCAAAGTTGAAGAACAGGTAGTACTTTTTCTTCAAAGCCATCTAAATGCCATTCTCCAGTGTGATCAGTGGCCATCTGAATGTCTGTGACTTGTTACATTAGGGGTGCCCAAGCACATGCAGCAAGGCAAGGGAGCTCATCATGGCTACTTTGAGCTTGGAAAATAAAAACACAGCAGAAAAAACAAGTGCTAGTTGAGGAACTGGAAATTTACTACCTGGTTGAACTCTTGAAAAGTTGAAGGGTTTTGAATACTGCCTCATTGAGAGATAAAGTACACAGGCACAGGTAAAAAAGGTAAGGTTGATTACTCTGCACTTGAATCTTTTCTCTACCATAGATTATAGCCCTTCCCTATAGCAGTTGCTGTCTGCAGTGCCTGGGATTTGCAGCTCTCCTGAGGAGAGATGCAATCTCCTCCTCGTGTGCTCCTGTGCCAGTGACCCTAGTGTCCCTCCCCTCAGCTCCCATCTGGGCTCTTTTGGAGTCATGGAGATGCTGGTCACAGCCAGAGCTGGTAGCAGCAAAGTTGTCTAACAAAAGTCTGTGGGTGTGACTTCTGGGCACACCTAGGAGTCTCAGACCAATTTTTCTAAGGAAAATTATCTCCATTTTTTTCTGGGAAAACAAGTTACTTTTTTCTTCTAGTAGCAAACTTTAAAGGCACATGGAACAGCAAGGTAGGAGAAACCCTCTAATAAACAAAATCTGTGACTGGTTCTGATGATCTGTTAGAATGGGCTACTTACATGATTTAAGAAATTTCCATAGATATCTCAAAAGATCAGGTCTTGGCCATGTATGATTCCTTCTTATGCCATTATCTTCCTCCCTGTTATTCTTTTATACAATATAGATTGCCAATAAATCACTGTATTTTCAGTGCCTGGGATTTCATGTGTGTAGAAATGTCAGATTCATAAAACACCATGCTAAACCTGCTTTCATAGATCAATCACAAATGAGTTTTATTAAGCTCAAAGTGTTAAAGGAAGGCAAAAGCTTAAAAAGATCAATAAATAATGAAAAACTAATTGGAAGATATTTGTATGAAAGGTGATTAAAAGTCACCAATGTTTCTTCAAAACAATCCAAATAGATTTTTAGGAAGCAGAGAAGTCCATAATTTCTTTTTATTTTTTAAAACCTCATCTAGAGAGCATCTAGCTCTGCTTGCAAGCAGCACTCCTCATTTTTCAGACAGAGTAGCTTGGGATATTTGTTGGCAGGAATGAAAGAGGAGTTCAGGAAGAAAGTAGTGTGGTGTTATCTAGATTGTCATGGCTGCTGAAGTAAAAATATTTCATTTTCCATTTGTACCACCCGCAGAGCGAAGGATGCTACAGAGCAATACAGTTCTGTGCAGCTCCCCAGCACTGACATGGAAAATCACCATCAGAGATAAGGTTGTGCTTGAGGATCTGCCAAGCTGCGTGAGCTTGTAGCCTGTGCTCTGGGAACATCTCAGGTTACTGTTTTCTTTTTGCCAGTTCCTGTTGTCTGTGTGGGAGCAGAGGGGCCTTGCTGGTGCTGGTCTTTGTGTGAGCCCGTGGGGCTGCAGATGAGGTGTAGCTGCTTTGTGGTATCTGATGTTTGAGTTGCTTTTCTCAGCTTTGCTGGGGGCTTTCCCCCACCTAGCATCCTCAAGGTATTTGGATGAGTACCAATACCTCCTTGTAAGCTGTATCCTAGGCAAAGCTGTCTCAGGGACCACAGCAGATCTTGAAAACGGCTCCCATGCTGATCCAGTGAAGACTTCTCAGGAGGTGCTGCTCTTGGGCTGGAGAGATCATTACTGGAGAGACAAAGCACATACACAATCCTGTGCCTGTGTGCATAATCAGCTGCTCTCCATACCACATCCATCCTGCTCTGGGTGTCCATCTGAATTTGGCCCTGTAAAATTCTCTTTCTACACAACATATTTAATTTAGACTAATGCATTGTGGTAATTTTTTCAGCTGTACAGGTAAAGCCTGATAATACAAATTTGTAGTTAAAAGGATGCAAGTTGTTCACTCTGCAAGATGTACCAGATGCCACTGTCCTGCCTTAGGAAGAGACAGACTCGCTGACCTGATGTTCTGGCTCTGTTACATCTGACTTACATGGTTCTATTTTACTACACCAAGGTGGGTAGGTTAGGGTCAGATTGTTATCTTGGCCGTGTCATCTACCTTCACTTACACAAAAGTAAGCAGGCCCAAGAAATTTTCTCCTGATATTATTATTCTGTATTTCAAGCCATTCCACAGTAAGCAGGTCTGAATGTAGCAGTGACCCCTTTGCTACTTTCAAAATGAAAGATCTCTCAAGCCATAGATTTTTTTCTTTTTCTTTTAAAAAGGTGCAGAGCTGAAATGAAATTCCCTAAGCACAGCCAGTGTCTCCTGTGCTCCTTTGCACTATTTTCCATTTGGGTCACAAAATAAAAAGTGTATCTTGGCTGTGTATAATTAATGTCATGGAACTGTGATCCTGGCATGACACGAGCTGTATCACTGAGAGCAGAAGGTAAGAAGAAATCATGATTGCTCAGCAATTTACACGGGAGGATGAAGGGGAAAGGCATTTTAAATTAATGGTTCTAAGGCCTTGATGTTGCCCTGCCACATTTCATAAATCTTTTCTGAGCAATATCTCCTGTGAAAGGGACTTCACAGTTGCTTAGGGAATAACAAACAGGTACCCATTTCAGGAGGAAACTGTTTTTACATTTTGCTTCAAAATGCAACCCATGGAAAGAGGTAGCATCTTATAGAGTAGCACTAAATGTCTACTGACTGCAAAAGAGAGTCCTGCTTCTCAAAGCCATTTATCTTTGAAACAACACCTGTTCCCTCTGATAAAAGGTTCTCCCTGCCAGGCTTGAGGGCTGCAGGAGAGGGGTCTCTGAAGGCTGGTCCCATGGCAGCAAGGTGGAAATGTCCCTTGCCATCTTTCAGCCCAGGTTAGAGCTCAGACCCCAGCACCCCATGAGCCTCCCTCAGAACATGAGTGGCTCTTGGCTCTGCCTTTAAAGGGAGCTCTGAAGCTCTGTGTGTCCTGTAAAGTCAATTCCTTCATGCAAGCACCACAGCACATCTCAGGCCTGGCTTTAAAACAACTGGGGAGCAGCTGTGGGTACTTCTAAGTTTTTGGGAACATAGCAGGGTAGGGAAGTCCCAAAGTCTGGGGTATTTTCAATACTGAGCTTGCATTCGGAGTGTTTCAGCAGGAGCACTGGTTGACAGTGGGAAGTGCTTCTCCATGGCATTTCTCACCCACCCAACCCCCTGCCTCTCAAACCCCCTTCGCCTGCCCACCCCGAGGCTTTCTTCATCTTCCATCTCGAGTAGATAGCAGGTAACTTTATATGTTGTATATGTTCCTCTCAAAGGCTTCAGTGGTGTAGAAGCTGAGTCTTCATGTGAACTGCTTACATTAATTGGTGAGTATAACACAGTACATGAGGAGAGAAGGATAGATGGCCTGCCTTAATATATTTAGTAGCTGTTTGTGTCCCTTATAGTATTGCATCCAATGCAAAAAAAGCTTTCACCTCACATTGCCTGCTCCTGAGTACTAAAAACACTTGAACGATAGCACAAGTGACTCCCTTATGACAGTTATTTACCAAAAATAATTCCTTATGCCTCCCTCATGACTGTCATTTGCTACAAAATCATTTCCACTATGATCTGTACAGAGTCGCTAATGCATTTTGTGACTAAAAGCGACCATGGCTGAAATCCTGAAAAGATTGCAGAGGAAAAACAAACAGGAAAAAAGAGCACCATGTGTCCACAAGGAAAGACACAGTGCAGGGGTTGGAATTGAAGGACAAACTTTCCCCTGAGCTGGCAGGCCTGGCAGCATCTGTGAAGAAGGTCACAGTGCAGGGGCCAGGGGCCACTGAGCCCTGATGGTCACAGCAGCCACAGCAGCCACTGCTCCTCAGGGACACACATGGGAGTAGCAGTATTATGCCCAGGTAGGGGAAAGGATGCTGAGAGGTTTAATTCATGTTTTCCTGATAAGCCTGGGTGGGAATGGTGTGTACCTAACCCTGTACATCACAGCTGGGGAAGAGCACAGCCCCACATATAGGTCAGTGCTGCCTCCGGCCATGCCCAGCAACTTCATTTCACCTTCCTGCCCTGCTAGCTGAGCAGCTGGTGCAGCAGCTATGGCTCTCTAATTATGTTTTCAGACACAATGGAAAAATGATTAATTCTCACTTTATTTAATTGGAGATAAATAAGGTATTTGTTGAATAGTGGTCAATTTGCTCAGTGAATGTTTAATGCTGCCTATTTGATTGAATCTCCATATTATTTACTACTCCCATTTTTGTTCTTGTCAGGCAGCTCTCAGCAATGGCTACCAATCTTTCTGTGTTTCAGCAGCCTGCATAATAACAGTTTTAAGTAGAGTGATCTGTTACTTGGATAATATACTAATTATGGGTGGAAATTAGGAAGCTTATTTGAGAAATGTGAAGTCCATTAAAATAAAATGAACTCCCAAATGAGAACTGGGTTACACGTAAAAAATACCCTTTATTTAAAAGTCAGAATTTACAAAGATGCAGGGACTGTGGAAATTTGATATGAGAAGTGTGACTTTTACAAACATGCAATATCAGCAGGACTAATTTGGGATGATTGATTGAGAATGCACTAATACCCAGAAAAAAATGAAATGCAAAACACCTAGTGCAAGGAATCCCAGGAAGCCTTTATTTCTGCTTAAATGCAAGGGACATTTTGAACCTATGTTGTCTCTAGTAATAACTTCAGTGATAACAGCTAAAAATAAGCACTATGCAAACACAATGGAATTCACTGGTGTGAGAAGACATTTGACTGCAGCATGGTCCTTGTAAATTGGGATTCTGATCTGCTACCAAAATAACTCCCCTCTGCGGTTAGAAATTATGTCCCATACTGTAAAAGTCAAATAGATCCAGGGGGTCAGTCACTGCCTCTTCCTGAGTCTTAACAAGACTGGTCTTAGCAATAAAGGGTCCACAAGGCTGTATAGTGATTTTTAAATCCTTCACTGAATATGTAGTCTTTGCCATCAGTTAAGATTTAAAAATAACCCTGTTTTTGAAAAGTTGAAATTGAATATGATTTGGGGATAGTGCAAAAGTGGAACAAGAAACATCTTGTGGGAAATACTGTCCAAAGTTATAACCATCTAGCTGAGATAAAGTGACTGTGCCAACAAAATCATGTGATGATGGTTTTTAACCTGTGACAACACTGTTCAAAAGGAGATTTTTAACATAATCTCAATTAAGTAGCTCATGAGGCGACGTGGAAGTTACTCCACAACTTTCTTTTGAAGGACAAATCTGAATGAGGGTGCAGATTTGGCTACTCTAATTCCAGCTTCCTTCTCCCTGTTCAGTACTGGTTTTGCTGTTCTGTATCACTCTTCTGAAGCCTCTGCAGGTCCATTGGTGCTTCACTTGGAGCTGGAGTGCATCAGCTGTGTCGCCTGGATCTGGTTACAGGGGTGCTTGTGACAGTGCAAGTCTAATGAGCAGGGCTCGAAATCTCTGTGGTCACAGCCAAAAAAGTGTCCTGCCTGTGCTTCCTCCTGGCTTTGGAAAGGATCTCTGTACACCAGTCAGCCTGGTGCAGAGGTGAGGGCAAATATTCCTCATAGATACTGGAATGAAATGGAGGCAGTTTTTTAAAAAGTGTGACATCTAGAGGGAGCAGCATTATTTTGAGGAATTTTATTCAATACCTGTGATTTCAAGCTTCTTTGGAAAATATTAAATGGATCTTTAAAAATTACTTTAAAACATATAAATATGGGAAACTGGAATCTGTCTACATGCACCTTATTAGTTATTAGGAGTAGGAGACTTGGTTAGATCTTTAGATCTACCGCCATGCTATCTGAAAATATGGTAATGGTTGATTTTTAAAAGGATTTTTTTACCTTCAGTAAAATGGGGACAATAATGTTCCTGTCATCTCATATTTAGTTGGCTTTCTTTACTGCCTCAGCAGGAGAAGTATTTTTCTTAACTAGTAGGACAAGTACAGAAGCCCTCAGCACTATCACTGTGTTAAAATAATTTATAAACATAATAGATCAGATGCTTCCTAACTTTCACAAAGTGAGTTAGTATAGTCCAATGTGAAAAATAATAATGCTGAAAGGCAAGTCTGCAAAAAGAGTTGGCTGAATAATTCATACTTAAATTGAATCTGATACATTTTGCTTTTTTCTCCATTGACAGGAAGCCTATATAAGTTGACTACTTCTGCAGATTTGTTCTGTTAGTCTATGATTCATTTGCTCTATAGATCTCTTTTGTAGTATTGTCTTTATTGTTTAACTGTGATGGTTGCACAAGACACATGGCGTTGTTTCTCATTCTTGATAGTGCAGCACTAATGTAAACAACCAGGACTCTGATGCTAATGTTTATAAAAAACAAACATAAAATCCACTTTCTATAAATATTTGAGCATAAAAACTTAGTACTTGCTTTACATGAATATTGATAATAGTAAAATATGGTGTTACTTTTTTTCCAAATGTTCATGAAATGTTAAACAAGGTTGAAAGCAGATTATTTGAAAATGTGACTGAACCTTCATGTTGTTTTTCCTAGTTTCAGAGCTCTGACACAATTCTAAGCTGTGCCATTGTCAGTGAGATCCTTTTCTTCTTTCGTCATCTTAATCTATGTTTCTTATATGTGATACTGACATGGGTTTACAAATGGGAGACCCCACCTATTAGCATTGATGGTGTAAGGTGTGTGCTAAGGGCACCCAAAGCACTACAGCATTAGTTTAGCTCCCTAGGAGCTTATTTTAAGGAATGGCATTACATCCCTGATGGCAAAATTGCTGCCACGTGTTCCCATCACAAGCCTGCTGGCAGGTCAACTGGGAGGACACGATCCCACAACCTTATTGGTATTTTAAGATAACCACTGAAATACCAGCAGTGAGTCACTGGAAAACACACTGTGTCTGAGTTCACTCTGTCTGTCAGAGGGCCAGGAAGCCCAGTTAAGCTGTTTTTAAAATACCTCCATAGAACCAGGTTTTTCTAAGTCCCCAAATAGCAAAGCAATTTCAGGAATACAACAAGATAAACAAGGAGAAAAATATGAAAGCAAAACAGTAAGTGTAGGCTGGGTATTCTCTCAAAACACTGTGTGTTAATCATAGACTGCAGCAAGGAAAGCGGAACATGGGAAAAATTCTGAATAGTGACATTTGGTAATTGCAAATGTACAGTGAGTACCAATAACCTTCATCATACCCAGAAACCTTAGAAACACTGTCTCTGAGTAATGCTTGAGAAAATGAGAAAAACTCTTTTCCTGTCAAAGAGACTGTTTCCCTTTTGCTACTCATCTGCACAAATAGGCTGATGGTGGAGCCTTTTGTGAATGTATTTTAGCTCCTATGTTGCTGATATCATGGAGCAACATGGTCCAGCTGGCAGCTTCTGGCCTGAATCTGATGTGCAGACCTCTGCAAAGGCTCCCTTCTCCCCAGGGCACCCAGAGACCAGCACTTCATCTGGTTAAACAGCTGCCCCTGCTGCTTGTGCCCTCACCCGCAGATGGTGCTCAGAGCATGACCTGGTGCCTTTGTGGCTGTCCCTGTGTGTGTGCATGGGAGTGGTGCAGGGGACAGAGGAGCCTGGCACACACATATTCACACATGTCTGCTCGGCATCACTGGGACAGCCACCCCCCCTGCATCAGCCTAGCCAAAACTGGAGTCCCCTCTAGGTGCAAAAGTTAGAGCACATTTGTTCACAAGCAATATTTCCCCTCAGATACTTTTCATGAGGAGAAAAAAAAAGTTCTCTCTAGGTGCTCAAAAAAATGAAATTAACCTGCGGTTTTATGTTTTGACCTATGTTATTGGATCAGTGGATTTTTTGAGAGATTGTTTGTGGAAACAGATATAGAAGGTGGAGGAGCTGACGTTTCAAGGATGTCTTTTGTACACACAAGGAATCAAATGTAAATGCATTTTGGATTCATGAATTTACATATTTTTATGGATATATCTTTCTGGAAGAAACACAAGAACAGCAGCTGTATGGATCCTATACTGAAATTCAAGATACAGTTTTTGCCAGTGAAGAGCAGGTGCTTTATACTGTCAAAACACCTACAGCTTTAGTATGTATGAAATTATTGTTCAAATTCTGCTCTTAGGTTTTTTTGTGCAAAAGCAGTATGTATTTAAATTAGCATTCTATTTTAATGAAATAATTCCCTGTTAATAATGATGGTGTTGCCAGCTCCCTTTTCTAGTTACGAGAATTCTTCCACATTCAAGATAGAAGCTTTCCTCCTTGATATTAATACATCAATCTAATTATAAAAGCCTTAGATAAATGGGCAGAACAAATTAATTTAATTCTGCCCTGCCTTACAGTCACAAGAACATTTCTTTTCTGTTCACATATCTTTGCATTGCAGGTCATATATTGCATAAACTTTCCAAATAAATCCTGCTTATTACTAATTACATTTGCTCTCTCAGTGACATCAAATTCATTTTCCACTATGACGCTGTTACAAATATTCCATTTTGTTTCTAGCACTGAATATCTTTAGGAAGTCTTTGTCAACTTGTTATTACAGTAACATGTCTTACAACAAGATGTCTTATTTTTGCCATGTTTAAATATCAATGACCTATGTAAGAACCCACTGAATGTAATGGAGGTTAATGTAATAGGCAAAATAAATCAATTTCATGTTTCGACTAATAGCCTTAATAGTTGGGTAAATCTCATCAAACTTTTCTGTTTGAGGCTAATTTGATAGTGGGCCTAACATCAAAAACCAATTACTGGCTTTAAAGCAGCTCTAGTCTTTATGTCTCATTTTAAGACACATCAAATGAAAACTAGAAGTAAGGGAGATAATGTTATAGTTAACAGTAAACTCCTGAGTAGGTGAGTCAAGTTTAACATGCTTGAATGGCTGGAGAGGTCAATTAAATGTAAGAGCTAGCACCTGCCCTTATTGCATTTATTTTTAATAATTACAGTTTATTGGAATTCATATGATTGTTTAGAGCAAGGATGCTCTTGGATCTCCGTGTGAGTGAATTTCTTTGTACTTGTCTGAACGTTTTTACTACAACCATAGCTGCCAGCTTGCGTGTTCTTAAATGGAGACTCAAAGCAAAAACATTCTTTAAAATGAGATATAAGGATGTCCCATTTTTGGCTTCATCAAGAAGTTTGCTAGTGCTTCGTCCTGATGATCATGGCCACCAATCCATGGATGCAGAGAATATGGATTATTTCAGAAATGAACAGATGAGTGTGTAAGAGGGATTGATTTTAACCAGGGCCTTGTGTCCCTTCAGACAGTCGGGTGACAGTCCCAGTTCCTAGTGCTAAGTGTTCTCTCTAATGATTTTTCAATTTGGTGTTAAATTTCTGCTAAATGGGTTTTGGGATCTGAATAATGCATAAACAGGAACATGAACAGAGCTGTTTCAGGATCCCCATAGCTGGCATGCCTTCTCTCTAATGATGAACATCTAGCTATGTCTGTGAAGTTAGGCACATCAAAATGTCCTTGTGCTGTCTTAAATTCTAAAATTCAAATTTAAATAATTCAAAAATTTTATTCAAAAGTTCAAAACCTGGTCTCAGTTTATTGACTACTTGTGTGCTCTATCATATCACTTGCCATATTCTGTGTAGACAGCAAATATGTCCACTTGCAGATTTCAAAGAAGTGTGATTAGAACTTTCCTTGATCCCAGTATTTGGACGGATAGTTCACACAGGACTGTCCCTAGAACGTGTGCTTTTACTGGCACCAATGAATGTGATCACCAGAATGTGATGTTCTTGCTATACATTTAACTGATGTGATTTACCTGTACCGTGGGCCCTGATGGGTTACATCCACGGGTGCCAAGAATGTTGGCAGACACCATAGCGAGGTCAGTCACAATCACAAGTGTTTGAGGACTGAGTTAAAGCAAAACTCACCCCAGTCTTCAAAAAGGGCAAAAAACGATAACTAATGGAATTACCACCCAGTCAGCCTCACCTCAATTCCCAGAAAAGTGGTGAAGCACCTCATTCTGGAGGCCGTCTCTATCCACACGGATGACAATAAGGTGATCAGGAGAAGTCATCAGAGTACCACTAATGGTAAATCATGCTTGACCAACCTGATCGTCTTCTACAATGAAACAACTACCTGGATGGATGAGGGAAGAGCAGTGGGTATTGTTTACCTCAACTTCAGCAAGGTTTTCAACACTGTCTCTCACAACATCCCTCCACAGGCAAACTCATTGCCTTCCATAGGCAAGCTCAGCAAGCGTGGACTGGGTGAGTGGGTGGTGAGGTGGACTGAGAACAGGCTGAGTGGCAGATCCCAGAGGGTTGTAACTGGTGGCACAGGGTCTGGTTGGAGGCCTGTCACTGGCACTGTCTCCCAGGGTTCAATACTGGGCCCAGAACAATTTAACTTGTTCATCATTACTTGGATGAGGGGGCAGATGGCTCCTCAGCGAGTTCACTGATGACACAAAGCTGAGAGGAGTGGCCAATGCCCCAGAATGCTGTGCAGCCTTTCAGAGGGACCTTGACAGGCTGGAGGGATTGGCAAAGCAGAACTTTCTGAAATTCAACAAAGGCAAATGCAGGGTCCTGCACCTGGGAAAGAATAACCCCACATACGAGTACAGGCCAGGAACTGACCTGCTGGGGAGTAGCTCTGAAAAGGACCTGGGGGTCCTGGTGGACAACAAGCTGTCCATGAGCCAGCAGTGTCCTTGTGGCCTTGCAGGCCGAGAGTATCCTGGGGTGCATTAGGAAGAGCATAGCCAGCAGGTCAGGGGAAGTGATCCTGCCCCTCTACTCAGCCCTGGTGAGGCCACATCTGGAGTGCTGTGTCCAGTTCCCTTGTCATCAGTACAAGGGAGGAATGGAGATCCTGGAGCGGGTCCAGCAGAGGTGGATTTTTAATTTTATTTCGCCTCCATAATTATCCCTCTAGGAGCATGATTCCAACATTTAGAGAATTAAACTTCTCACCATTTGACCTTAGAAGTGCCTAAGATGTGTAGTTGTTGGCAGCCTGGTATGTCTGCAGGGCATGGTGTGATACTGCCCTGAGAGCAGTCAGATTCACATGGAAGTTGCATTGCACCTGAACTAAACACACTGCAGCAGCTTGAGATGCCTTTATGAGTCCTGTCTCAAGGATTTCAGCACCATCTGTGCTACAGGTACTCATGAAATAAGATTAACCTGTTACTGTTTTGGTACTGCAGTTGTGTGTGACTAAATCAGAAAAAGTTTAGAAGTGCATGAGAATTAAAATATTTTTTATTTGGTTTTTTGTTTTTTTTTTTTAGCTCTTGCTGTTCTTGTGGTTGTTCATTACCATTATTCATGATGTACATCATCAAGGCTGATTTGTAAACTCTCATCTTTAATTCTTACATCCAGTTTTCAAGAGAAAGATTTGAGGGGTGGAAACATAAAAAAATAAAACCAAAAATGAAAACTTTTCCATTCAGGACAGCTCAACAGTTGAGACCTATTTAAAATATTTTTATATAGCCACATATTATCTGGGTTTGGATAAACAGAGAAATCTGGTGCATATTAACAATAACTTTGAAAGCTCAGTAATTATCACCAGAAATCATCATTAAGCTTGCAGATAAACAATGAAATGTCACTTGGTTTCACAATACAATAGGAATAATTTCTACTAATTATTCCTGTGATGAATTTTGCTCATTACCTTTTACTAGAGGAACAGGAAACTGAAAAATCAATATTTCAGCTCACATTTTTTTCATCTGGGAGTGCTAGTTATGTATTTTGCACAGTAATAAAGGGAATCAGAGGGCAGTCAAGGAGATTAAGAAATATCAAACTTAAAACCAATAGTGATTAACAATAAATGCAGCTGTCATCAGCATGCAAACAACTGCTGATTCAGAGGAAAGTTCTGTCCCTTATAGTCCTTCTTTAGAGACTCAGTTTTTCCTTTCCCTTAAAAAAATCATCTTAATGTCTCTTTTGGATGAATTATCTAGATTAATTTCTGGGTACATTCAGCATCACTTCTTTCTTCCTTTGCTCATATAATGTCTAACTGTAACACTTGTTTCTTCCCATGTTTGCTATGTAGCTTTACATTTAGTTTTGCCTTTTTCAGTATTGTCACTCAATCCCACTGCTGCTGATGACAGATCTTTCCTTTGATGTCTGAACACAGTTAGAAAAGCCCATGAACAGTCTAAGCTTTTTACACACAGGCATCTCAAAATGGGGAATCACTTTGGTTGGGAACATTGGTCAACCAGGTTTTCAATTTATACTGAAATTCGATTAACTGTGATGCCAGAGAAGATGTCAGGATTGTGTTCAGCTGGGTTATGGTCTTTAGGGCATCTATAAGGCTCAATCAAAAACATCTTCTCAGTCTAGGAGGCATTGCAATTAATGAAAAAAAGAATCAGTGCTGTTGAAGACTAGAACTGATGAGAAATTTTCTGCTGGAATGTTTTTCCCTCCAAAGATCCTGATCTATCGGGAAGAAATGTTCCTACGGAGTAGCTCCTGGGGGAAGCCCAGCTTGTTCACCACTGGGCACCTATCCTGACCTCAACCACCCTGATGCTGCCTAGATTCCCACTTTTGAGCACCTGAGGCTCTGAAGCTTTGACCCGGAGGGGAAATTAGAGAAAGTCAAATAATAGGATTGATTTTATTTTGGTTATCTAAAGAAAGTTGACTTAAAGTTATGTATAGCATTCTTTGTAGTTTTTGCAGAAAATGGATAAACCAGAGAATGGTTTTGTCTGGTCTTTTTTTAGGGTACTTTTCTTCAGTGGAACGGGGTCATCATTTGGGAATGACTGCTTCTTTCCATTTTTCAGAAAGCCTAAATTAGATTTCAATAAAAACTTTTAGACAGGAAAGCTGGGACAGAAGAATCATTCCCAAAATGATGTGTAAAGTCATATATATGTTTATACTTATAATTACAGTTACAGTTGGGTATATGTATGCATATATAAACACATACAAAAATATATCAAGAAAGATTAATTCAAATTATGCAAGAAATTCTTCTCATTGATTTTCCTTTTTTTTTTAAGAATATAGTTTTGAAATCTGTCAATTTCTTGCAAGTGACAGCTACAGTTTTCATAGAATTCTGGGTAAAACAAATATTTTGCTTTGTCTTTTCTGCAGATGAGGGAATCCAAAGCCTACTAATCACAGATGTGAATAATGTAGCATTCTAACAGAGTTTCAGGGAAAATAGAGCACGAAATTCAGAGTATTCCTGCAGTTTTGATAGAAAAACAAAACCATTTTTTCAATGTTGAAAAATAGTATTTTCAAGAGTCACACCTTGCTGGTGATATTCAGATGGTTTTCATCAAGACTGCACATACATAGAATAAAAATATCTAAATACAATGCGTATTTTTCAGTCTCCCAATGTGGCTATATTACGAGACAAGATGTACATGAATTCACCATTGCTAGTTGAGCTATTTCAGTGTGACAATGAGTAATTGACCAATAGGTTTGGAAACAGATGTAAAGTGGCAGTGCAATGTTTCCAGTGGGTTATTATAAAACACTTGCTTTCTTAGTTTCCAGTATAGACAGCTTTGGACCATATAATCCATCAATGAAACTTAACTAAATTAAATCCTGACTCAATTTAGAAATAAAATTTGATTTATGATATTTAGAATGCCCTTTTAGTGTACCAGCTAAACACCTCACAAACCTCACAGTAGCTTCACTTGCATGTAAGTTGCAAACAGAAACCTCCTGAGTGTGTTTTCCACACTCATCAGAATTCTGTGACAGAGTGGTGCTGAGCACTCAAGTCTCACTTCACACTAATAGTCTAACTTCAAGCTCCTTTGTCTTTACTCCCAGTGGAACAAGTATAGCTGCATGCAACTTAAATCTGCAAAGAAATTTGATACAGAAAACTGTTGGAGAGATAAAAGAATCAGTAAATTCAAAAGTTGAGGTTGTATCTAGGCTGAACATCTTTATGACAGCAAAGAAAATAACTAGCCGTAAGCAGCTAAATAACATTCTGCAGTTTCAGATATGTATGCTGCTCCAGTTCCCATTCCCAAGGTTGTTTACTATTATGGCACCATGGCTTGTGATATCAAGTCATCTCATATAATGCTGCTGACATTTCACTGCGTGTCAGATACACTTTAGGGCTGGATGAAAGCATGAGATTTTTTAAAAAATGTATGTCTCAATGTATTCCATTGCATTTTAAACATCGAACAAGAGCAGCTTTGGAAATGTGTCTTTGCTACCTTATAAGAAACAGAAGACTGGATTCCATGGTTATACCCTGGCATCTGCAGAGTTTTCTCTGCAATTCTGAGCAAAACTGGGAGCAAAATATTTAAAATCATTTATCCATAACTGGAGTAATGTAAGTGTTTGATCTTATTTCTGGAGCATACAGTATGTTTAATTGTGTGATTGACACTGGATGCAACTCTGTCTATTTTTATGACTATAGCATGGCGAAAATATATGACTAGATAGATGTAGACATAGATGTGTATGTCTGTTAATTTGTGCTTATTTACATGACTGCAAGTTGTGCAATGTATAATGATGAAATATGTACATATGACCCATAATTCCATCTGAAATTCTTTAACTTATGAAGATCAGGTAAATGAAATTAAATTGTATTTTAAGTTACTATCAGAGAATCTCTGAAATAAAAGTCTATGTAAAGAAGATGATTTTGATTTACCTGAAAACTGGTATCTAAAGAGAGTTGAGAATAAAAGTGTTGTCTTTTGTTGTAATGGCAATGCAAAATCTATGTTTTCAATTTCTGAATTGCATCCACGAGTAGTACTCAGAAAAATTAACAGAATGCAGAGTAGAATTAGATCCCAAAGAACATGTGTTACATATTTTATTTCAGAACATCAGTTATACTACTGAAGTAGGATATTGAAGTTACCAGCTTATCATAAAATTATGCATAACTCAAAAATTTTGCAGACTTTAGTCTCAGGCTTCCTAGTTAGTTGTTCAGTGACTAAATTTTTAGATCGCTGCCCTGAGTTTGGTGCCTGGTCTTAATAGAGTGCTTCAGGAGATATAACTGCCAAATAATGAGATTTGCAAACTGTGCTGAGCTGCTTAAGCTGACCCAGCAGGAGCTGCTAGGAACAAAGGTGGGCTTAAGCTGTCCTACAGTACTTACAACTTTAGTGACAGTGGGACTCACAAAACTGAAATTCTACTACATGGGGAGCTATTATTCACTTCTCATGAACTGCATCTGGAGAAGCCAATGGTGATCCTCCCCTAACCTTTTATCCAATAAGTCATGATTAAAGTACTCACCCATGTTGCAGGAAAGGCACATTCAATTGTCTCCTGTACTTAATAGGATTCAACCCACTCCCCCAAGTCCCAAAAGAACATCATAATGGCCACACTATAGGATATTCTGAGTAAAGGCTTTCTCAGTCCCATGAAAGCTGTTTCATGCTGTCTGAAATAATTGAAACTAGTGCTAGTGCTTTTGCCTTTGTGGTACTCTAAGAATAATAATGGAAGAAAAGCTTGTTGGGGAAAGGTGATATCTCCTGTAAGACCATCCAGTGTAGCTGAAACAAAAGGACAAGCTCAGGGTCATCTAAGACATTCCCCAGATCTGCAGTAGAGATTTAATTTCAAAATAATACTTTTAATGTAAAAGATGTAAGGCAAAAGAGAGAATTACCATGACACTTTGGAGTGTGGACTTTGTCCCTACTCAGATGAGTACTTAACACCCATTACTTTTTCAGGGGGACAAGGACTTGGCATTCAGGCGGCTGACTTAGATGGCTCTAGCCCCATTGTTGTTGTATCCATTGACTGTGTAAAAATGGATAAAACAGGACATGCAGCTGGAAGCTGTAAACTATTATATTTTTTTCTAGCACAATTATTAAATACTCTTCATCCCTGTCAGTGCACATAACTTCCTGTCCTGGTAGCTTGGGAAAGATGTCCTCATCAAAGGCAATATGTCATGTTTTTCAAATGTGCTTCAGTGAGTTATTTCAGGCTATCTCACCTCCATTTTATGTGGAACACTGTCTCTTTCATTAAATTTCTCACACCAAGTGACTTCTTCCTGCAGAAAATACCGAGCTGCTTCACAACAGTTTTCCATCCTGGGCTGGGTGCTCTGGCATCTGCCTTTCCAGATACTCACCTCCACGGTGGATGCCTACAGGGAAGGACACAGGCTGGGCACACATGGGGCCCACCAACGTGGCTGCAAGGACAATGGGTGGTGCTCATAGCCCTGTCTCCCAGCTCTCTTGGTCTGATGTCAGTTCAAAGTGGCAGCTGTTACCTTCATCTCACCTTTTATCCCTCATTATTAACTTTTTGCTCGAACATTAAAAAAAGCTCTCCTGTGAAGTCAGAGGCCATGCATGGTCTCCATGAGGGAATAACTCAGGAAGTGTTAGCTGAAGTTTGGAGACTACATTTTTACTGTTTTTCAGAATTGCATGCAGAATGCCAGTTCAGCAGTGTCCAGCAGCCAGGATAACATCCCAAAGGTCTGCAAGTACAGCTGACCTGTTGTCTGGACTGCCAATCCCTCATATGCTGGTAACAACCTTGTCATTGTTGCTAAAAAAGTAACATTTTACTCTCATTTATCTTGAAAAATTGTGTACTGACAGCTCTAACCCTTAAATTTTAGGGCAACCCATAAAATCAGAGATAATTCATTAATTTTTTGAAATATATTTTCTCTAGGATTCTTTTATATTTCAGCCTCACTTTTAACTGGTGAAATTGGGTTATATTTGAATTATACACTTCCTTCCTGACCTATCCTATCTTGCCTGTCATTGACAGAAACAATTCTGTTATATGAAAAACATGGGGTGAGGCGAATAAAATAGGATACAGATTAGGAGAAAAAGGAAAAATGCTAACTCACATTCTTGGTTAAGCAGTACAAAAGTTCAGTTAAAAAGTA
This sequence comes from Vireo altiloquus, assembly GCA_013396875.1. Taxonomy (NCBI): domain Eukaryota; kingdom Metazoa; phylum Chordata; class Aves; order Passeriformes; family Vireonidae; genus Vireo; species Vireo altiloquus. The sequence goes on along the minus strand of VZRF01012990.1, from coordinate 144,218 downwards.
AGGTCACATAAGGAATCCTTGGCTGGAAATTCTGTGCTGTAGACCTTTAGTAATACACAAAAAGCATAAAATTCAATCACATTAAGGCTTAAATCTACTCCAAAAAAGAATTTTCCTTGGAGGTCTCAATTTTCTTGTTGCAATAATGTTTGTTACACAAATATTTGCCATTAATGATAAGCATTAAAATCAGAATTAAAACTCCATTGGTTGGTCAAAAGTCCAGGTAATATATGTTTATACAAAATCCAAAGAAGCAAAGAATGCATTTCTGCTTGGCATTGCAGTGTCATTAAGAAGGTCAAGATTTCACACAGAGCCCTCTTACTGCTGCTACAGGGCAGCTGTAAAGGAAGAACCTGTTGGATGGCACTTAACAGTTTCTAGAGTTGGAAACACTTAGACCACTGGAAGTTTTGTCCCACTCACTTCTCAAAATAATGATGCTTCATAACAGGGTGTGATTTCCTGCTCACAGGGATGGCAGATGCAGAAGTATTGCCACAGCTTGTGGAAGTAGTTAGAGCTGAGACATGCACCAAAAATGGGGTTTTACTAAGACAGCATCATCCAGCACAGGCAGCTGTGATCCACACGGCAAAGAGCCTTCAATGAGCTATAACCAAAACCTTTACAGGGAGATGGGGAAGTTTTGCACTTGAAAATACACTTGAAAATTTCTTGTAGCTCCCATTCTGTAAAAACTGAAGACACTTTTTTCTCTGATTGAGAATGAAAACATATTTTTATTTGCAAAAGTTTTTCATCTAAAGGAAACTCCATTTATAGATTGGACCCAGTTGTGACTCTGATACTATGGGGAGGCAGCTAGCCATCCCTTAGAAGAAGCAGGCCCCTCCAGAAAGTGTTTCTATTGTAGGTTTTTCACACTGTTGTGATAAATTATCAGCCAGAGATGATCATTTTCCTGCAATGATTGGGAAATGTGTTACAGCAACTAGTTTAGACTTTGACAGAACACTTAGATGTTCTTATCAAAAATGGACCCAACTTCAGAGATAATTTCTTTATTACTACTGCAAGTAAGTGACTCTAAGTAGTTACAATCAACAAATCCAAGAGATTGTTTAGATTTGAGTAGGTGGTGGGAAAGGTGTATTATTTTAATTTACACTATCTTACCGTTCCCCAGGAGGGTTTATTTTGTTTATTTCCTTTCTGTATTACTTCTATTGCATTCCTCTTGTGGGCTTATATTTTTAAAAATTTAAAAACATTGGCTCCCCTGAATCTGTGTGTGCACCACTTCTGATTTTGTTCTAATGTCTTTAGGTACACAAGTCAACTCATTACTTAAATCCAATCAATTGCCTGACCTGCAGCAAACACAGAATTAAAAATCCTGATTGGCTGGTGAGGATGTTGGCTTTCCTTCTTTCTGGATGCTCTCTAAGAGTGGATTATGTTTTAAAAATAAACAAAGTCATGGGGAGACTAAGCTTTAGAAAAACCCGTTTTCTGATCAATTACTCTCTTCCATATAGAGCCATATATGGCTCTCTTCCCAGGAGCCATATATGATAGATGTCATTTTTCTTGAACTGCAGAATCTAAATACCCTTAGCCTTGTTCTGCGGCTTCCTTTCTAATTCCGTTCAGGAAACTGCTCTCTCTAAGCATAATTGGGACCCCGGTGCCATGTTATGCTCCAGAGAATTACAGCAAGAACTAAACTTGTGATTTGTACTGTTCTGTGTACAGACTGCATTATGCAGCGCTACTGTCAGACTGGGACAGTGAAACTTGGGGGTTTTGCCAATTATTTTCTTTCCCAATTAAGACTCTCGAGTGATCTGAGGTCTGCTGAATTAAGTAAAGTATTCCTGCTGGTGGCAACGACTCAGTCCATGGAAAACAGTCCCTTCTGCCTTTTTCACATGAGCAAAACCTCACAGCTCCATAGCTCACATGACTTTGAATGCTTACTTCAGGATGCCACAAAAACATTCTTCTTGACTCAGCCATGCCATCAGCATTCTGTGCTTCATGAGAAAAGTACATTCAAGATTTCATGTATTTTGACTGAGAACACCCAGGGAAAGCAGGAAACTTCTTTTATCTCTGCTTTCACCAATGTTAACTGAAGAACAGAAAAGGTTAAAGCTTCTCTATACAGAAAAACCAGTTATACAGATGCTCCAAACCCCGCCCTGAGCCAGGCACAGTCCCAAATCTGTACAGCTGCATTCCTGTGGCTGGGAGCCATCAGCAGGGCCCAGCTGAGAGGAGGATGTGTCTGGTAAAAGCTTGGTTTCCTGATGGCCAGGCTACAGCTGTGCCATGGCCCTTGGGGATAAAATAGGAACAGAAAAAGACCTGGACTGGCTGCCCTTGGGTCAGCAGCCTGCCCTTCTGGGATTTTCCTACCACCCAAGCAGTCTATGGAGGATCTGGACCAGCTCAGGTAAACCTCGTGCTTTGGAGGGTACCATCTGTGTTCGTTGAAAGTCTAGGGAAAATTACTGTACAAGCCCTGAGAGTTGTAGCAACATGCATTTCTGAAATATTCTGTAGATGCCCTGATTCATTATGTAAAGCTATGAAAAGCCAGTAATATCAGACATGTATCAAAGCTTTTAGGCATTATAGAGTCCAAATAGAAATGTTTAGAACTGCTCATTAGTGGAGTCACTTGATACTAAAAAGGCAGTCCTGGGGTTTCTTCCTCAGTTTGCTTGCCTATGATACCTTGCAAAATTGTTGCTTAAGCAAGCAATTAACTCGCTGTGTTTCCCAAGATGTGTTTCTAAAATTGAGGGTGTACCTGTAGAACAGTCAATCTCCTCCTGCGGAGAGTTGAAACTCTGAAGTTTTCAAGTGGCACTGGATGCCTTGTGTGATTGTTTTTCCTTCCAAGTCTTGCATTATGTGGGGATATAACAGCTTTTCAATGCAGTGGATGACAGGACCATTGTGTTGTGATGGGGGTGTGTGTGTGTAACCATGGCTACTACCATTTTCAGACCACTTTTTTCTTTTACATCGGTGCAGTCATACTTTTGGGGTTACATTATTTGGGTTTCATTTCTGAACAGGAGCCTTTGAAATAAAAGTTTTCTCTGATACAGAGTTGTCCACCATCTCCTGTCTTCCTGACTTTGTGAAAAGAGGTTAGAGTTGAATTATTTACAATCAGAGTGAACCTTTTAAAAGTTGATCACTTTTAGGCAAGTCTCCAAGCTCACATTATTGACACTGAGAGCTGCTGTTCATGACACCCTTCAGGAAAAGCATCTTTCCTTGAGATAAAGCCGAGCAAAGTAACCTTCACACCTTTTATCACAGTGTGCAATGGGAGCAGCCCCTGAGCCAAAGTCTACTGACATCAGTTGAATCTTTTCATCTACTTCAGTGTTATTGTTCAAGCCCTGCAGTAAGTGAGTCTTTCCCACTGTTAAGCGGCAAGCAGGAGGATCTGAGCTGTGGTAATGCAGAAGTATGGGGATAAAGAGCAGTGCTGTGAGGTCTGTCAGTACATTCAGAGGGAATGCCACTTGGGAGACCCTATCTAAAGAGTTAGAATTGGTCTCTTAAAACCTGTTTTTCTGCCTTAGATGTAAAAGACATTGTCACTTATCTTCACAATAAAAAAAAAAATTAAGCGAAAGCAGTTCTTACAACTCAGTCAAGCAGCAAAGCTATCTAACCTTTGACAGAAAAATAGTGAAAGCACTAAAAAAAATTTCTTCTGGTGTAATCACTGCCACTGTTTCCTTCAGATCATTTAAATCAGAATGAAACTTCATGTAAACACCAGAGCAAAGCAATATAAGCCTACAAAAAATCAACAGAGCTCTTCCAACTGTGAATCTGGCCCCAAAGGCACACTTTGAAACCGATAACTAGTTTTTTTCAGGCTGGCTATTAGGAACAATCCATGACAACAATGGCTAATGGAAATAGCCAGTTCCAAGATGTAAAGCTAATGTATTGCCTTCAAAAGAAATGGAGTTAATCAGTTATTACCATTAGCTGCCCTGCTTGCACACAGCTTCTCCTGGAATGTGCTGTCTGTGCGGATTCATAAAGCATACCCTGTAAACCAAAGTGCTAAGTAGATTGTAGCATCAATTTTCATTCTGCTTTTGTAGAGGATTACTTTTTAATTTATTTATACATATGTATGTTTTATTGATCCCACCTTTTCTTAGGACAGATGTCAGTTACTGATAGTTAAAAAAAACACCATTAAAATATTAGACCAGTGTGTGAGGTGAGGTGATAATGTAGCTTATATTGCCTGGCTGTCATACCGGCTTCCTGGCCAGGGAGTTGGAAGGATTTGTTGAAGAATAGTAATTATAAATTTGCCATACTCATGAGTGCAATTGACTGAGAACAGACTTCAGGGAATAAGGAGTCTGCTGCTGCTGGCTAAGAAGTGATTAGTAACTGGCATAAAACTTCACTGTTCGGGTAAATACAAATATGAGACATTAAAATGCTAGAACCATCTAAGCTGTTGTTATCACTGCTTGTGACTACTGACAACAGGCGTGTTTATGATATGACATGAAGCCAGAATTAACTTTACATATAGAATTTTCTATTCTGCTCACACTCTATGGAGACAGTATTGCTGTCTGAATGATTGGTTATCGGTGCAGCTTTTTGCTTTGATGCACTCTTCTCAAGTCACATTTGCTTTTCACACAGTCTGTTTTCTCACAGTTCATGCTACCCTCGTTAGTATTTTAATCAATGCTCAAAAGAAGTGCGGAGGAAACTGCTGGTTAGTTAAAGCTAGCTTTCAAACCTCCTGACCCTGAGCCATGGTGAATTTGCTTCTGCTGTCTCTTGAGACCTGCTCTGACCCCTGATTCCCCAGCTGTACAGACACCTCAGGCAGCAGTGCAGTGTCCTGTCCCTGCTGGGCAATGTCCCAGTGTGGCTGGTATCCCATGTGCACACACACACACACTCCAGCACCCCAGACCCTGCCACAGCACATCCTCTGAGGCTGTTGGAGGCAATCTGTGAAGCAGCTGTGGGGATGGAGGTGAAGGAGCAGAATGTGCTCTGACCTCCTCTATAGCAGCGGTGTGGATTTAGCCAAGTAATCTTCTCAATGTGGATCTGTGCCTCTCTTCCACCACAGCCAAAACAATACTGCGAAATATCAGTCCCAGAATGGTGTGCCACTCAAGATGCTATTTTACCTGATTTTTTTATGCATACTATTGGGGAACCTTGCCATACAAATTAATCCCTAAATGTGTTCCTTTCAGTGATAGTACCCCCTTTTTTTTTTTTCTGTCTTTGTGAATATCCCATAATTGACTCTTCTTGCATTCCATATTTTTTTTCTCAAATATCTTTCTCTCCCTCCTTCTCAGAACAAATTTTTGACTTTTCAGACACTCAAGACTCCCCCCCTTCCCAGGGTATTTCTCAGTATTTTTACCACCCTCAACTTTCTCTTCCACTACAGAAACTCTGTCTGATATTTTTCTCCCAGAGCTTTTTTCCCATCTGAGGCTGACCAGACTTTATGATCCAAGGGAAGAATATTAAATGTTGTGACATCAGAGAGTGGACTGTACTATAAATTTTGAGACAGATGTATCTTCCAAGCCCATTCTGAGTAGATAGGAAAGTAAACACATATGTGAATAAGCGCCAAATTGCCCAGTATGCTTAAGCACAAGTGCAAAATGTTTCTGGTATATGGAAGAATTGTTGAGAGAAACCATGCCAAAGTTAGTTCATGGCATGATAAGTTAACCATTTATGATGACGTAGGGACAGTAATGTAGAAAAGTGTTAAGTTAAGCCAGGCCTGTTGAACCTCTGATCACCATCTGAAGGTACACCAGCCTTTCGTCTGTGACTCTGTCCTCACTAGTGCAGGGTAGAAACAGATCACAGGTAACTCTTGCAGCCCTGCTGGCCCTGAGATTGTGCCAAATGCTTCCTTGCTGTGGACTTAACCACTCAGTGTCTGACTCTGTCCATTCATGCTACCACACACACATTTTCTAACTAGAAACTTGTCCTGTAGAGCTTGTAGAGGTGAATGGGCAATTCATTTAGAGCATGACTAATCTACAGGTCTGTGCAAAAGCTTTGGTGAGCATAACTCATTCAGAGTCCTGGTGGATTTGGACACTTGCCAGCTGCATAAATAAATATGTGTCCTTGTGATTTTAGAGTGTATCTGCTTCTCAGTCTCTTCCTCTGCCACCCTTCTTCCCAGACAAAGCACAAAAGTGATTTCCTAAGCTATCGGACTAAGTATTGGTTCTGTCCAGATTGCCAGCTGCTTCAGAGGGAGACAATACTTACCCAGGTCAAAGTGCCCCTCTTCCTCAGAGGACAGAAACCTTTCAGGAGGCAGTCATTTCCTTTGGTAAACTAGAAGGAGGAGTCAGATTCTAAGCTTTAATGACAGTGGTAGGTCGCAAGTCTTAGTCTGCCATTCCCACCAGAGCATGGCCAAGGTGAGTAGGACAGCAGGGATGAGGTGACCAGACAAGGAACTGCAGATCTGGGGAATTGTGGCAAGGTCTCCCTTCATGGGAGGTGGTGGAAGCTCAAGAGGAAAAGGGTTCTGCAGAAAACAGCCTCAGGAGCATTGGGCTCACAGTGGGAGAGCCACCCCCCGTACAAACCACTCCTGAGATGTTTGTCAGCAGACTGCCTAAGCTCAAGATATTTCTCAGAAACCCTCTTTCCATATCTGAAGACTACTGATGGACTATGGATGTACCATTGACCACCCACTCTTCTCATGTGATTGAAAATTGTTTCACATGTGTTTCTTCACTCATCTGTTTTGGTATAGAGTAGTTTACCTTTCTTGAGGCATAAATATACATTAATATAAAAAAAAAGATTTTGAAGTTGAAGTGTTTATCACTATACTGTTTTCTGCTATGACACATTTAAATTTCTTCACAGCAGCTACTACAGGGCTGCATTTTTGATTTGTGATGAGAACAGTGTTGATAACAGGGATATTTTAGTTACTGCTGAGCAGTGCTGGCACAGTATGAAGACCTCTTCTGCTTCTTGTACCGCTTCACCAGCAAGGAGGCTGGGGATGCACAAGGAGCTGGGAAAGGACACAGTTGGGACAATTAACCCCAGCTGACCCATGGTTATCCCGGACTATGTGGTGCTGTGCCTAGCATACAAACCTGGAAGGAAGGGGAGGGACATTTGGAGTGATGGTGTTGTCTCCCAAAGTAACCACGAGGTGTGATGGGACCCTGCTTTCCTGGGGATGGCTGAAAACTGCCCTGCCCATGGGAAGTGATGGAGGAATTCCTTGTTTTCCTTCTCCCTATTAAACTGTTTTTATCTCAGCCCTGGGTTTTTACCCTCTTACCCTTCTACTTCTCTCCCTCCATCCTGCTGGAAAGCATGAGCTAGGGGCTACATTGTTAAACCACCATAATAAGTTTTGGCACAAAACTTGAGGGCTCGATTTCACTTGCTAAAGTAAGTAAGTTTGTCCCAAACCATGAACATCGTGGGTGGAGAGTTGTCAGATCCAGTTCTGCTTTGGCTGTGAAAGCAGTAACCACTACTATTAGATCAACCAGTGTGGGGTTCATGGAATCAGTACAGTTTTACTTCCTGTAGCTCTTTGGTCAGTGAATGTAGATGTAATATAAATTATTACATTTGGATATACCCCAAGAGTGTATGTGTTTGTAAAGCAAGATATTAATATTGTAGTATCTCTCACAACTTCACCCTTTAGATCTATTCCTGGGTAACTGAGAGCTTGTGTAATACCAAATAATAAAGATGAATCTTGCTATAGATATTAAAAGGAAAAAAATCAAAGTCAGCAAATGCCTTTTATATAGATTTTCTTGATCAGAGAATCCTGCTGCTGCAGTGCAAAATGTGACAGTGCGCTCATCTGTGGCAGCTGCAGCAAAGGTAGTGACACTATGGATCTGTGAACTCAAACAGCCACATAGTTACTTTTTCTTTTAAGTATCTTTTTCTTTTGGAGAGCTTAACAACATGAAGCAGACACAGGTGATGTGCTATGCTCAGCTCCGTAATCTCAGGGGTTCTATAACTCTGCATCCCACAGTAAAACTTAGCAAACTTAATAAACTTAATTTAATGCTCAATAAGCAGTTGGGTGAAGCCACAGAACCTCTGCCTTGTCCTGTTTTGTGTGCTGTGCTGCAGTGTTCTGGAGACCGACCCTGAGAGGGGCTGGTAGCACATCAGCACTCCTGGTCCCTGCATGCAGAGTCTGGCTGCCTGTAGTGAGTGAACCAAATCTTGGGATACCACAATCAAATACTGAGCCTTATTAGGAATAAACAAACGTGTAGATAAGTGCTATGAGTGCTATGCCTCTGTACACAGACACAAAAAAAATATTTGGCATAAGCGACAGAGATAAGGAGATACTTCCTTCAAGATATTTCTGACCCTGGCCGTGCCACACATCAGCAGCTCTTTCTTTTTGATAGAAGGAGCTGTGGTAGGCAGAAAAGCTGAATATACTATGGCATTTTTGTTCAAATAACACCCAGAAAGATGACAGCCATTTCGTTCTGTCATCCCTACAGGTCTGCCTGAAGAAAAAATATGCAAGTCCATCAAAGCCAAGCATTTCAACCTGCTGTTTTTTGAGCCTTCAGTCTTGCTTGCCCTAAGGACTATGGTTTTCATGAAAATGAGTGCTAATACATTGCAGAAATTTCAGAAATGGTTATAGAATAGGAATAACAAGAGTTTTAGTGCCACATCATGTCTAAGTTCCAAACTCACTAATTTTCATACTCACCATGTAGAATTTGCCATCTCCCGTTAGAATCTACGTTGTCCTCGCAATGCCTGGAAGGAGCTGGATGACTGGAGAGGAGATCCTTAAAAGTGAGTTTAGCTCATCAACAGAAAATGCTGTTTAGAGGGATGTTACTTGTGTCCTGGCCTCTTTAGGGAGGCAAGATTGTACCTGAATGATAATCATGGAGGCAAAATCTCCTCCATCTAAGACTCACTGTTCTGTCTAACTTGAATTAGGTGCCAAAATAATTTCTTTTTAAAAGAAACCAAAGTTTTTTTTCCCATGTAACTTGATTAGTACTTCTCCTTGAAGAGGAGATGTAGGATCAGGTCCTCACTTAGTCTGATTTAGAGAATGGCTTCTCCCTTTGATCACTCTCTCACTCCGCTGCCTTTTCCTCCATTATTCGAGGACAGGCCTTGCCTGTTCTACATTGTAAGTGCAAAATTTAAAAATTATGGAAATATTTGCACACTATTTGAGGCAGGACTTTCTACTGTGTACCTCTTACTGTTTTGTGCCAATATTTCCCTTTTCCATGGATGTCATGCTTAGGGTATAAAGTGGGAGCAATGTGTTTAATTTAGGGCTCTTAATTACACTGCATCAGAGTAGTGAATTTTGAAAATAAGGTCCTTTGTGAATCTTTGATTCTTTAACAGGCTCAGGGAACAAAGCTATTAAATTTAGGCTTCATATTAGTGAGAAACATGCAATTAAACAACACTGATTTTGGTCTAACTACACAATGCCAATAAGAAAACCCCTGCCTGTAGCTTGATGTGGGTCTTCTGCTTCTGCCTTCACAAAAATTTGGATTAAGCTCTCCTTGATTAATTCTGTCTTTCAGAGACATATCTCTGAAACAGTCCATTTTGAGAGCAGAGTTTGAAAAAGGTTAAACTTAGCTTCTGCTAAAGATCTGAAACATGGTTTAGAAAAAAGTAAATAAAATCTAACTGCTACTGCATGAAAATGTCCTGTTTAGAAGAAGATAATGGCAATGGTTACAGTAAGCAAATAATGTTTTCCTAAATTTTTAAATAAGAAACCTATATTTGTTCTGCATGTCTCCTCTCATTTGTTTTGACTACTAGCCATTTTCTAAGTATGGCATAGCAAGTGCAAAGCAGCATAAAAAATTATGACTTTGATGTTAAATCCTAGTTCAGGTGACCAAACTTAAAGACTGAACATGTACAATAGTTTTCCAGTTAATGATCTACCCTAAAGGAAACACATAATTTCCTTTACGTCAGTCTGTATATGAATATCAGATTATTCTGAAGCACTGCTTTTCAGCTTCTGACATGCAGGACTTCTAGGTCTAAGGATTATTTCTTAATGTTATGTGGAGAAAATAAGAAAAAAAAAGACCTATTATTATTAGACTTATGTTCTCTATTCAGCAGTCTATTTGTTTATTATAATATACTTGGAAATGTATATAAAAATATTTTTGGAAGGCTAATGTCCAGTTACTTAATCTATGTGTACTGTCAAATCTAAAAGACAGTATTATGTTTTATGCTGATTTACACAGAAGCTCTGAGAAATATAAACCAGACATTTTGGCTGTGTTTGTATCCACACAGAAAGTAGTGTCAGAAAACAGCCATAGGCACTGGATCACAATTATCTCTGCTATTAAATTTTAGAATTATTCCTGGAACACATTTGGGCCCAGGCCAGCTTGCATTTTCCCGTACATTCCTGAGCACATTTGGAGAGTTATTAAAAGGAGGAGACTACATTGCTTCTGTCTTGGAGAAAAAGATATTTGTTAGTATGGGTAGGGGTCGATTCAAGCTAGCCAGTTTCAGTGACAGAGAATGTTCCTATCACACTGAATGTCATAAACACAGGTAGTCCTTTTGTAGTTACTTTACTCCAATTTAAATAAATTACCCAGTTCCCATCATCTCTTGTTTATGAATGTTTATGTGTATGATTGAACACCTTTCTGCATTTTGCCCTGAGGTGGCTGTCTCCAAATAGCAGTAAAGATTACAGTTAGGAAAGAGATGTAAATGTCATAGATGTTTTTAAGTTTCTATCTCCTTCAGCAAAAGATCCTGTTGGCATGGGTCAAATCTGATATTTATATTGCATAGGTCATTTTGGTTCAGATTTTTGTTCTGAGGACACTGTTTTCCCATTCTTTTGGACCTGAGTCATAAATAAATTTCAATTTATAAGCACACATTTTTACAGTGCTTTCATGTTTGTGTACATTCAGTATTCAAGCCATTTGTGCCCAGGTCTTAGAAATACCTGCATATTACTCCTCAATTCTAAATGGCTTTTCCTTTGTAAAACATCAAGAAAACACCAGCTTTTATCCCCAATAAATATACAATCCCTGTTTGAAAAATGCAACAAGTCGCTACATTTAGTTAGAAAGACAAACTGCTTTTTAAAATACTTTTAATACAACATTCAATTTGAAAATAACATACCAAATTTTGATAATCAAGACTGTAAATCATAAATGTCAGACTTGGGGTCTTGGGAAAATGAAAATTAGAAAAATTACAGCCGCAAGAAATTGTGGTTGCTGAAAGGCCACATGGATAGAGGAGAGGGACCAGGAGTGGGTGTGTGAGCAGAGTGGAGCAGAGGAGGGAAGGGAAGGTTAGGGGAAGGGAGTTCTCTGCCCTGCATAACAGGATAGCTGTTTCTCCTGAGGCTGTCCTTGAGGATTGCAGCTTGCACTCAGGTCTCTTCAAGCTATGGACATGCACAGTGATCACGGTAACAAGGAAAAAATTAAGTAACAGGAGCTGTACAAAAGATGTAAAAGTGTGCTGGGGAAGAAGAGACGGTTTCCTTTCCTATTTTTGATAGGATTTTTCCTCAAAGATTGACATATATTATGTATGTGGTTTAGCATTTAGGGAGAAATTGCTGGGTAGTTGAAGTGCAAATATGTTCATGCCCAAACCAAAACCAAAACATAGTCGAGCAGAGTTTGTGTGACTAAATTTGTTACAATCTATGCCATAGAAAGACATTAAATATCATTTGAACGAGATAAAATTAGCATAATGTGTTAATAAAATTAATTTGGTGTGGAATTCAATCCGTATAAAGGAGCTAAGATAAATCTCTGTTAGCAGTGTACAAGCAGTATATTGGACTTCTGTAGAGAGCAACCTTCATGCCTTGGCAGAAGTAAAAGTACTTCATAAAGGTCAGTATTATTCATTTTATTGGTGTTACAAGAGATTAAAAAGAGTGTTGAAATATGTGAAGACATTTTCCTGAGTGGTCCAACCAAGGAAACAACACCATGTGCCTATCAACAGTAAACTGTTGGTAAACAGTGAATCCACAGCTTAAAAAATGTCAGTACAAACTGAACTATAGCATTCCACATAATGGAAACCGGTAAAAACAAATAATAAAACCACAAATAATCCACAAAAAAACAATTTCTAAAAATGTTTACCGTTTATACTTCACATGTTTTGTCAAAGAGAGTTTCTCTGCAGTGCTAGAAACCTGTGATACATTTTTGTATTTATAATTTTGTAGGGATGAAAAATACTTGTAAGATATATAGGTACAGGATAACAAAGCTTTGTGTAGTGATTCTTAAAACACTTCTTTTTTTTAACCTGAAAGCACAATATGAAGCTCCACAGGAAATAAACTCCAGATGTACTTGTAGACCATTCTTTGTAATTTGATTTTTTTATTAGATTCTCGGGGAAAATGCAATGTCCTTCTGAACAGCTAATTGCACATCTAGAAAATTTTGGTGCTCTTTAGTTCAGAGGTTTTCCTGTTTATGTATTTGAACACTGTTTCTGAAAGAAACACCTCATCTTAGGTTGTGTTGGGGAGATTTCCATTCCACAAACTCCTCCCTAAGAAGTAGCAAACCAGGTCTTCCTTGGCGTAGTAGTTTCTTTAATATGTTTGTAATTACAAATCCTAAACACAGTTCTTTTTCTAGACTAATGAGTAAATATAATTATTGACTGCAAAAGGAGATTCAGATACGTTGCATAATATAGTCATTTTCCAGAGTAATGACTTCAGGTAAAATTTTAATGTATAGATGTAAAAGTTTCCTACCTACAAGGGTAACTCAGTGTCTTCTGTTCATATTGGAAAAATATAGGAAACTATAAATTCCTCAGAGGATAAGGTGACTTTTTTCTTTTGCTGAAGTACACCAGATTCTTGGTTATTTTTTGTAGCAAATTAATTTAATCTACAGAAGAAAAGAAAATCCGATGTTTTGGTTTATGTCTGTACCCATAAAATAATTACTGCATTTCTCCTGTCCTGTTTCATAAAGAATTTTGTGTGGAAAACCCATGTTATGTGCCACAATGATAACAGTAGATTCTTTGCATTAGCAAAATTGATTTGTCAGTCTCAGGACATAAAGCAAAAAGCACATTTTGAAGAAAGTCTCAATACTTTTTAAGAATAAAACTTGGAAATACAGATAAGCTTTGGAAGAATGAGCCCTTCTTCAGGAATACTTCATGTTTATACAGATACTATATTAGGAGGTCAACTATCAAGAATAGGGCATATTTTATTCCACCTCCATTAAAAATGCTTTTTGTGTCTTACCGGAGTGAACACAATCTGTGATAATTGGTAACAATGTACTCTGTCATAAATTGTTATTATTAATTATTTCTATAGTACCATAGGTGTGTATACCATTGTGCAGACAAATAAAATCTGACAGCTCCTTAGTTCAAGGAGCATGCAATCTAAATTGCACATAACACAGCAAGAGATGGCAATAAACAAAGACAGCAGGTGGGGGAATGAAGAAGGCAAAACTTCCATGACTGTGAGATCATGAGATACATATCTTGTTTGTTCCTTTTTCTTCTTTGCTATCATTTAAAATGAATGCATGAGACACTGGAAAATGTGCCAACAATGTCTGGAATGGCAGCATATTGAAACCATTTGTGTCTGAGTTGGAGAATTCTGGAAGAAGAGATATGAGATGGTCTTTGTGGCAAAAAATGGCAAATAGTTTCTGCCCTGGATGGTCTGATCTGACAGCACAGTGGAGAGTTGTGTTCTTCATGAGATCATGTAGAACACAACTTTTTTGTTTTGTTTGCAACACCACCTACACAAGCTGTCCTGTCATATGCTTGGGGAATTTCTGAGGGGCTGAGGGACAGGAACAGACCATCTAAGATCAAAAACAACCAAGCAGGAAGTCTAGCAAAGTTATTGAGAATCTGCAGGTTTGAATAAGGAGCTTTTGATGAAACTGAAACAAAAAAATGAATCATACAAAGGTGGCAGTAGGATCAAAGCAATCAGGAGGAAGATAGAGACACTGTCTGAGCATGCAGGAATGGAGTTAGGAGAGGCAGAGCCCACCTGGAGCTCAATATTGGCAGGAGTTGTCAACGACAACAAGATCCAGCTACATGGGGAGCCAAGGGAAGAAGGCTGTGGAAAACACAGGCTTTCTGTGAGTGGGCACGGGTCCTTGTGACAGAGGTCATGTAAAAGGCCTCATGAGGTCCTCTGTGTCCTCCTTCAGCTCAGCACTGGTGAAGCCACACTTGAAGTACAGTGTCCACTTCTGGGTTCCTCAGTACAAAAGAGATGTGGACATATTGGAAAGAGTCCAGCAAAGGGAAACAAAGATTTTGAAGGCACCAGGACATCTTTCTCAATAGGAAAGGCTGAGAGAGCTGGGACTTGTCAGTCTGGAGAAGAAGAGGCCCAGGGGGAGTCTGATCAATGTATATAGATACCTGAAGGGAGGATGCAAAGAGGATAGAGCCAGGGTCTTCTCAGTTTGTGCTCAGTGACAGAACAAAAGGCAATGGGCACAAACTCAAACACAGGAGGTTCTGTCTGAACACTAGGACAATCTTTTTCTACTGTGTGGGTAACAGGGTGCTGACACAGGTTGCACAGTGATGTCCATCCCAGGACACACTGAAAACCTGACTGAGCACAGCCCTGAGTGTCCTGCTCCTGCTGAGCCTGTCCAGAGCAGAGCACTCGGCTGGGTGTGCGTCAGTGAGGTCTCCTGGCATCAGCCCCTCTGGGATAGACCCAGCAGTTACAATGCAAGTACAACCACAGTTTTATTTCACACCACTTTTGGAAAAGAGTCACCTGTGAAAAGAAAAAAAACAAACAGCATAAGTATGATTACTGTTGTAATTATCTGTAGAGATAAGATATTATATTATTTGCATAATTAATTTTATGTATAGATGCATCAAAGGCAATTTAGTGTGAAACATTTTATTAGGTTCTGTCAATAGCAATGAGGGGAGTTTTATTTCATTTCACTCGAGTTCAAAAATACTCCTAGGGGTGCTGTTTCTAATTTCCTGTTTGGGAAACCAATTGTGCTATTAGCAAAACAAAACCCTCTATTGTTTTTAGCAGCAATAGTCAGTTTTTATAATGCTTATGTCTTGGGAGATATATGCAGAGATTGAAACAGGAGAGATAAGTCAAGTGACATATAAATCTTCAGAATTAAATCCTGAAAGCATGTTGAATGTGATGTTTGCTGTGACACATGGTTTATTGGTGTTTCTAACCTTGTGATACCCTTTTAGTTACATTTATAATTAATTTGATTTTGGCCATATTGCTAGCAGGATTTTATTTAGAAACTATCCAATGAAAATAGTGTTTTATTGAAAAATACAACAGCTCTTCTATCAGCATGGATACTGATATAATAGAAATGTAATTATTTTCTTTAATTAAATGCTAAGGTTGAGAGAGAGAATGACTAAAACATTCTCAGGATTGGTTTAATTGCCTAGACCACAAAAAAATTTGAATTGAACCCAACATTTCATCAAGGTAGAAAATTGTTTCTTCTGCATATTTTTTACTGTGTAGATTAAATGAGTGCACTAAAATAACACATTAACATTTGCATACAGGGTAAACAGGAGATATATTATATGTATGATGTAGCCAATTTAACAGTGCAGTACACATATACTAGATATCTATCTGATTAGATATTTAAATAATGTTTTTATTTCTAGTGCAGTTCTTGGGAGCTAAGTGCACTCAACTGAAGTTTATTTGCTGCTTGAGTCTCTCTAAACAGAATAATTTCTTAGAGAGTGCCTATGAGCTACCCAGGCAAAAAGAAAACATTAGTCAGTGTCAGAAAATATTACATGGTAGAGTGTTACTTGTCTAAAGACTATGTTGGTGTTTATTCTGGGTGTGTAGTTTGTATTTAGCTTATGTTTTGTGTTTATTAGGAGATTTTGTCCTCATGACTGTTTTCCTTTATAATCTGTTCAGATAGAAATCTTTCTTAGATCATTATGAAAGCTACTGATTTACTTCTGTACCATTTCATTCATAAAAATTTCTTCTTCTACGATGTCTCTTGAGTATCTTCTAAAAGTTGCTGAATTTTTATTGACCTCATGATTATCCAAGTCGTGTATACTTTTGATTTTTTCATAGTAGCTTTAGAAAGTGCCCTTTTATAGAGAGAGGAAATGTACAGTAATTTTCTCTTTCTCCCTCTTTCTTCCTTTGTTTTGTTCTTCCATTCTGACTTTTTAGGACAGCAAAAAAGCAGATGTTTAAGCGCGAATATATGCCAGGGTCCTGTAGAATCCATTAGCCGTGTGTGTCTGAGTGTTTGTCTAAAGCACAATTAATGTGAAACAGGTTAAGAAAAGTCCCACCCAAATACAAAAAATACCCCTCAAATTTATTGATAAATGATAAATATTTGCATCCTTTAAATGCACATACTACCAATCAATGATGGGGTTTATGCTTATAGCTGTCTAAGAGATCTGAACTCAAGACACTGAGTCATCTCATAAATTTATCTTACACATAGAGTTATGTTTTGCCCAAGTACTAATGTAAAATCAGTAAAAATACATAATATTTTACACAAAAATTCTGCCCTTTTTTTTTCTCCTTCTTGCATTGCTAATGTTTGTCATTTGGGAATAAATTTTACAAAGCAAGAAGTTTGTTGGAAAAAAAAATTCTGCTTTGTGTTTCTGAAGCCTTATGAGATTGAATTGAATCGTGAAAGTCATGATTGGGACAAGTGAAAATGTTTTGAGCTACTTTCAGTTCTGGTAAGGGTACATTGCATCCCTTGTATAATAAAAAAATGTTGCAGCTGTGTTCCCATCAAATCGATTAGGACTTTCACAGAAACCATCTGTTTTATCACAATCCTTAGCCACCAAGAAGACAAAAACCTAGAGAATAAGGAAACTAAAAAAGATGGCAGAAATATTCCCAGTCTACACTGCTAAGCAAGGATTAAGAAATACTCTCTCACAACACTGGCAGTGTTCAAAGCTCTAATTTGACAGACCTGGAAGATTCTTAATGACAGCAGATAAAAACAGTCTCAAGAGGGCAATGACAAGCCTAAAGACCAAAGAAATGAGACAGGGCAAGAAACAATAGCATGAGTATCTTATGGCAGGACCCTGAGGATGCTAATAGAGAAAGTCTAAAGAGATGTTCAGATGATGGATGTTGAAGGGTTTTCCCTGTTGGGAAAACTCAGCAAAACAATCAAAATTATCTTTTCTGTTTCATATTTCAAAATTGGAGTTCACAGATCCTAACTTCCAATCTTACTCTCCAAACTCAAACATTACTTTTTTGTTCCAGAGTCATATGGGAACCATAACAGGAGAAAAAGCAGTATAAATGGGAGTAATTGAGCAAAAGAGATGTGATCTCTCTCAGCTCATTTAGAAAAATGAATTATTTTAATTGCAAGTCTGACATATCTTTATAGAGTGCATGAAAATATAGGCCTGGGGATTTTTTTTTAAGGTTGGCCTACAGAGGTTCATTCAAATCTTTGCTGAACAGCTCGCTGAAGCTCTAATTGAAACATTTAATTTAGTACTCCATAAAAATACCTTGAAATACATTTTATCACAGCACCAGCAAATATTAAGTGTTACTTAATACAAGGAGGGAAAAATGATCCTGTGAAAAATTGATTTTTGCTTCAGAGGTGCCAGAAGGAAGCTAATTAACAAAATGCACACTGCATACATGAAGTAAGTCAGTTTTGATTATACAGTGAGATTTTCAGTGTGAAAGGACAGAGCATTTTGTCATTGTTTTATAATTCTCTTTTAAGTAGCATGTGGTAGGATCTGTAGCTATCTACATGTACATAATATTGTGCACTCTTTATATAGCAGGTATTCATTTAAAACTCAAACAAAGGAATCAAGGACATCTGTACTATAAATCAAGGACACTGAAGAAAACTGAAGCTATATAAAATATCAACTTCTTTTTTTTTTCATTTCTCTTTGTATGTGTCTAATAAAACATGGCTTTTGAAGAAATTCTCGGTTATGTCTGACATTTCTAGTGATGAATGCTAGTGTGCACTGGGGCATACTAATAGGGAAAACAAGGAACAATTGAATGTCTTGAAGTAAAATGAGGGTCATTTTAAAGATATGCATAGAGGAGTCTTATGCACTAATAAATGCAGCCTGTGTAACCTAAGTTTGATAAGAAAATGAAGAGCCACAGGTCTGTGAAAGAATGTGCCGAAGTTAAATCCTTCTCCCACATGAAAATCTCTGGCTACTTTTCCTTTTCCCTAATATTACCACAAAAAGTCAGGTACTGTTCATTCTCAAACTGCTCTGCAGTTTGCTATGAGCCCAAGACAGAAATTTAAACAAGGCTTTAGTCCTGCAAGTCAGTGGAAGCGTGAGGCTCTGCAAGCACTTCTCGAAGGTGGTACATAGCAAAGTCACCATTAAAGGTGCCAAGGAGATATCCTGGACATGGTCTAGGAACAATGAGTGCAGCTCATTCAGCAATTTACTCCAACAAAACATTTTATTGACAGCATTGTCCTATGAAGTGGTGGTGGCTCAGTTATTCTTGGGGAAAATATGCTTTCATTCTTTTTTTCATTTTAGCAAATTACTAATATTCCTTTTTAAGAATAAACAGGTAATCAGTGACTTTGAGATATTTTCATTTTCCTGTTTCACTTATGAAGATTTACTTAATTATTTGTGAAATTTCTGTGAATTTTAATCAATTAAAATAGTAATGTTTGACCAATTGATGAGCCATTATTTAAGAAAAACAAGAAAGAAACCTTATTCCAAATTTCTTGCTAAAACTCATCAGCTTAAGCAGAAGGAAGCTGCAATTGTATATTTCATCAATATTTCAAAACTGCTTGGGTTAAAATAAGCACGGTGAAAGTAAAAAAACAAATTCCAAATTGGAAATAACAAGGTAAACATCAAATTTCCAGAAAATATTGACTTAGGACCTTTGAATTGTTTTTGCATAAATTGTTACATATTTTTATATGGTAAGAAATACTCCTGAGACTTCAAAACTCATAATCTTGCTATTACTCTGCCTAAATTTATCTCAGGTTTTCTGGTGAGAGCATTGTTTATTCTCTGCTCTAATAAAAAAAAAAAATGCAGAAAGAGCTGATTGTGATCAAAAGACATAATGAATTTATGCATGAGAGCCTAAACCTTTAAGATGCCAGGATTTTTGTTACTTTTCAATAGTTTCTTCTTGACAAAATCAAAGAAGTGAACCTTAATATGCAAATTAGTGGAGCAGCTATAGAAGGTAGTGTATTAGTTAAGTAAAGATATTCTCTGGGCAGCGGAATCATGAAAGAATGGATAGGTAGATAGATAGATAGATAGATGGATATAGATGGATATCAATAAAGAGGGTTGAGTCAAATTAAAATCTGAGGGTTACATCTTTTGTTAAATATGAAACTGAAGTATGTTACACTGTTGTAAGCAACCTAGTCTTGAACAGTTTGAATGTACTGAAATAGCTCCTAAAATTTGAACAGTAAGAGGAACCAGCAATCACAATAGCACAAGGCAGGACAAGAAGTAGAAATTGTCAGACATCTAAAATCAGAGGGATGGGGCTATTTTTAACAAAATAAAAGATCATTTAGTCCTGGAAAGTTGCAGAAAGAAAGAAAAATAGAACTGTGGCCTGCCCTGGTCAGATCAAACTGTGGCCCTGCTCAGATCATACCATCCGTTTTTGTGCTCAGCTCATGTCAAGATAATAGATCAAGATAAATGCATGAGTTTTAAGACTGCCTTTTAGATGTCCTTTCACCTTTTTAGAACTACAATATGAAAAGTCATATCTCTTTATACTAATGAAAATCTTTTATTGTACTCTAGAATTATAATATTCCTAAAATGAGTGTAAATCAAAATGATGGAAAGAAGTATCTACTGAAAATTGAAATAGTAATACTTATTTTTCCAGTTGATGTCAAGATCCTAAAGTGATTCTATTTTTATAGAGAAATATTAACTTTAAAAACAGTCATAATCCTTTACATTTCTTAGTACAATAATGAGCAATGTTAGGTGATTTCAGCTTTTCATTTAAAGTTCAGTAATTAAATTATGTGCAGAGGACACTACACAGGACCACAGGCCATACAAATTAAAAATATGTGCTTCAGTAAGTCAATATAGCAACTCTGAAACAATAAGTTAAGATTGCTTAAAAGTTTCCTGAATGAGGAAATTTCATTGGTGGTATTCAAATATTGAATCAGAGACTCACAGAGTCATTTAGTTTGGAAAAGTCCTTAGAGATCATCTAGTCCAACCATTACCCTGACACTTCCACATCCACCACTAAACCTTGTCCCTCAATGCTGCATCTACACATCCTTTAAATACCTCCAGGGATGGTGGCTCCACCACTTCTCTAGAAAGGTCATACCAGCTCTTGATAACCCCTTCAGTGAAGAGAGTTTCCCTTATATCCAATCTAAGCCTTCCCTGGTACAACTTGAGGCCATTTCCTCTCTTCCTGTCACTTGTTACCCATGAGAAGAGACCAACCCCACCTGGCTCCAGACTCCCCTCAGGCAGTTGCAGGGAGAGCAATAAGGTCCCTCCTGAAACTCCTCCAGGCTGGACAACCCCAGCTCCATCAGCAGCTCCTCACCAGACTTGTATTGCCCATCTTCATGGCCCTTCTCTAGACATGCTCCAGCACCTCAATGTCTTTACTGTAGCGGGGGGCCCAAAACTGGGCGTGACTCTTCTGAATATGCAGCCTCACCAGTGCCCAGTGCAGTGGGACAATCACTGCCCTGGTCCTGCTGGCCACACCATTGCTGGTGACGTGACAGAGCTCAGAGTATTGTACTAAGATGTGTCACAATTATATTGAAGCCCACAGGGGAGGAAATATTTTTCTAGGTTACAATGGTCAGCTGAAAATTCTTATGCTTTTTAAATTAAAACCAAGTAAGATTCTTTCAGTCTACAGCAAATTGTTGGGCCATTTGCAACAAAAAGGTAGTATACATGTAAGAATAAGAGTTGTGGGAGTTTGCAGGGGGTCAACACTTTGGTTTTGTTTCTTTTTTTTTAGTTAGAAGAGAATACAAATGTATTTCTTTAAATATTTTGAATACTGTGAAAATCTTTTAAAGGCTGCAGTAGAGAGGAAAGTAAAAAACTTATTTGTTCATTTGTATTTAAGAAAGATAAGCTTAAATTACCACAAATAAAATACAGGGGAAAAGCGATATAAAATGAGTAACCATTTGGAAAAATCTTGTTGAAAGAGGCGCAATGAGCAATGCTTACGGATTTTGTAATTGTATAAGAAAAAAATACATTTCAGGCATAGTTGCCCTTGTCTTTGAAAAACAGATGTGGAAAAGATAAATTATTTTTTTCTGTTCTGGTAGGTACATGTCTTATTACTTCTTCATGGGACATCTAATATATTTCAAAGTTCCAGTGTAATTTAAGTATATTAATGACTCCTTTCATGTCAGGCACAATTTCTTCAATAATGCTACTAATTTTTTATCTTTCAGGTATTGTCTGAAAATGTATTTCTGCTAACACTGATGCCAAAGCCATTTGAGAACAACTCAAACTTCTCAGAAAAATATATAGAAAGATGGTGTTCTGGTATTGCTTTCTATTTCATCAATTTTTAAATTAGGCCACCCAAAATATGTGGGCAAAGAGTAGGGCGTTTATAACATTCAGAAGAGCTTCTAATGTTTCTTTTAAAAATATAGACAAAAACTTCTTTGATATGAAAATGTTATTGTGTTGGCATTCAGTGGCATAAATACCATATATCATCTTAATACTTCCTTTCATCGGTGTGAGAGCTGAATGAGTTATCTACCAGCCTGTTAATCTTTTTTTAAAGGCAATATATATCTTTCTAAATAATGCACATAAATGTTTTCACTTGTCTTACAATTGACAATTGAATGTACTCCTGCACAAATTAACAGTTCCAACTTGATACTTTTAAGTGCTTCTTAAAGAAAGTTATGTTTTGAATTTCCTCATTTTAAATTCTAATAATTGTACATATTAGTGTTTGGGATGGAGTTTATAACTTTAAAAATATTTGAATTTTGTTCTCCCACTGCTATTAGTTAATTTGTCCATCTTTTATTTTTATTTTAAAGTAAGTATTTTAGCATCAGTATCTGACTTTCTTTTTTTCCCCAACCATTTTATTAGGCATTAGGCCTTTATTAGTTCACACATTCAGAAGTCTTCTGGCACAGTCCTTCAGTTCAAATAGTTCTTACCTTCCATTAAGGATATAAAACAGAAAGAAGCCACAATGACTCTCATTTTCTTCCTTGTGGAAACTGAAATGGCAAACTTTAATGCTGTCATTCCAGTGAGACGCCTTGAGGCCACTAGAGCCTGGCCTTGGGTCCAGGTGGACTCACCATTGTACAATCATATAAAACTTGACTTGGTCAGCTGAAAATATGAAAATTTTTCCCTGTTCCATTTTTAAGTTATCATATCCAGACTGGTGACAAACGTAATTTATGGCTATTATTAAACTCTGGCCTTTTTTTTTCCTCCGTGGGTTCCAAATTGCTTTGTTTATCATCCTGTTTCCAGGAGGAATCTAGCAGCTTTTGTTTTTCATACTGTTTCCAGCTTTCCTTTCCTCAGGATGGTCCAACTGTGTCTGTTGGATATATATTTCCTATTATATGCATATGTGCTTTTTACCTGTAATATATGAATGATAAGCTTCCAAATTTCCTTATCGCACATTTACCTGTTGTGCTAAAACCTTCAGTGAAAATATCTAACAAGGTTGGGTTTTCAATTGGTCCATCCTGTCCCAGTCTGGAGGACACCAAGAGGCCTGATGTTCCTTCCCAGCTCCTGCTGGGGCTCATTTCCCCCCCAGAAACATTAGTGCCTGCGAAAGCTGCTCTGTACCAGCTCTGGGCTCCAGTTCCTCCCTGCTTTGCCCTTCAGAAAAGCCCTCATGGCTGCTGATCCCCAACATCCCCAGCCCGTGAGCACCCTGAGGTTTCCCTAACACCCTTTCTCCAGCCACGTGAATCCTTTCAGTACCACCATAATGACCAGCTTCCTTCCCACTCACGTCTGTTTCAGCTAAACATTTCTATAACCATCTGCAAAGGTATGAGCTTTATAATGCAGTTTAATTTGAAGTTTACTTTGGAATAAAACAATGTGCTGCCTTTCTCTCCTCTTGGAATAAATCCTAGTCACCACTTATACCTTGGCTAGCCATAAACCACAGAGAAGGGGGAGCTGCTGCAGGTGAACCTTCAGAGAGACATAAGGAGTAAAGTTTTTATGCCAAAGAGCTGCCAGAAACTTTTCCTGTCAACAAAACAATAAGGCAACATTATGTTAGTCAAAAATATGCTCTTGATGCATTTAGCTCCTGAGTCTCTTTGGAAGCGTGGTCCAAAATTGCTGATGTGATTGGCATTTGACAGGCCATTGCTGAACCTTTTGTTATTTCTTGTCACCCTTCTCTTCTGTATTATACCACTGAGTCTGATGGGAGCTGAGAAAAGTAACCTCCTTATTCTGAAATTAGACTTGATATCAGATATCCAGCAAGAATATATGGGGTTTGTGCATTCCGGGAAATTGGCACAAATCCTATGTGCACAACTTAAAAAATGCAAGACGAGATGTAAAAGTCAGTGTTGGAGTGTTTACATGCTATAGTGGTTGTTCTAGCCAGAAAATAGTCAGTGTTTCAAAAGTTGTTAAAATCATTATCAGAAAGTTCAGAGACACACGCAGTTCAGTAACCATGGTAAAGCTAAGTAGAAAAATTGCCAATAGAAGCCCAGCAAATTTGAGTTGGAATAATATGAACATGATTTCTGCCAGCTTAAAACTCAAATCTTTCCAATAAGTTGACTGATCAGTATACCTAAAAAAATTCATGGGCCATGAGAAAATGTTAGGCAACATAATTTTATTGATAGCTTTCAAATGTGAGGTGAAAGTTCTTCCAGTCCAAAGTACATGTCTTGAGATGTTCATGCATGAATGTAGGGGAGGATTTGTGTAATCTTGCTTTAGTCATCTGAAAGTTTTCTTTAGGCATCTCTCCCAGCATGACTACATTTAATTGTGAGAGAGCATTAGAGAGAGTCTTCTTACTAATCATATTAGAAATCAGTCAAAGCACTCAAGTGAATGTTTTTTGTTAACTGTAAAGAGAGCACTAATGAATAATAGCCTAGTATCTGCACCTTTGTGACTTAATATTAGGTCAGAAAAATCATGCATCTTGCTGAACATGAAGCTTATCCTCATTGCCTGTTATGTGCTGATCCTTTCACCAGTATCACAATTTATGGGATTATGATGGTGGCAATAGCACAGGTGTGTTTTATGGAAAGGAACGTAAGGAATGGCTGAATTACACAAAATGTATGGATAAAGATATGTCGGCCTTTAATAATGCATGACAGAAGTGAAATGGTGTGCAAAGCATTTCATTTGCTTGAGAATGACTCATCTTTTCAAAAAATTGCATTGTAAGGGAGACAAATCACAACCCCAAACTCTGTGCTGAAAAGGTTCATCTGCCACGGAATGTTATGGACCATACATGACGAATACATTACTGTGTTTGGGACCTCAGTCATCTCAGCCTCAACAGGATGTTGCTCTATATAGTTCAGCAAGGAGCTGGAATGTACAGGAATATTTTTCTTTGTGCAGTTGTGTGATAAAATTAAACATATGTGCTGCATTGAGACTTTTAGACAGACTATTTCTGACTGTCAGGACAAGCTAAAATGGCTCTTCTTGCCTGTATCTGTGTTAGTTTCTGTCTCGTGTTTGGGATATGGTGTCTGCATTTCAACTTTGCCTTGCAGTGTTGATACATCTTTGGAGGTCTTAAGCCCTGTAGGAATATTAAAATTAAAGAACAGAAAAGGAAGTAATTGCAGATCACCCTTCATTTTCCTCAAGAAGAGTTGGGACTATCCTCACTCACATTTTTCCTGTTCAATATGAAGACTAAAACATTTGTAAACATTATGGGCATTGTTCAACCACCTAGCTAGCCTTTAAAAGCCAAATGGAATTTGGATATTGAATGGATCCAAAGCCTTTGCTTGTGCATCAGCTGTGTGTGGACCTTGGACATCTGCTTTGCTTTGCATTGCAGTGAAACAGCAGGAAAAAATATCTTCTCAAGCAAAATTGGACATTCAAAATTTGCAGAAGACAGGTAGAGGTTTAATTTCTCACCTTCTGTGTAAAAAATACGACACTTCAAAAGAAAGGTCTGAGAAATAGATGACAAATAGCATTGCCAGGTGATTTGGCAGAAGGTAGTAAAGGTGCTCCAAGTAAAGGAACTCATTCTGACATCCACACAGTCCAGTTGTCAACCAAGAGTTTCATCTGTGGGAAGGACTGCTGCCTGCAGGCTCCTCATTGCTTGGAAGAAAACAGAAATCACCCAACAGCCTGATCGCTACTCGTGTCCCCAAATCCTTTCCAAACAGCAGGTGGCTGAAAGTAAGAGCAGGTCCCTTTCAGAGAAGTTAACTTTATAATCCAAATCACCTCTTGCATAAATGTACATGTAGACCAGGTACTTTTTTGTACTTTTTTGTTTTGACTACTGTTGGAGATGAACACCCTTCAACACTTTACATGTAGAGTGTTCTGTAGATTGCCTTGCTGATTAGAATGTTTGTCTTAGTTTTGAAGGTATGTTTGAAGTGCCAAAAAAGGGCAATTTGAGAGGACAATGATGAATGGATAAATAGTTATTGATACAGATTTTCAGTGTAAATTTAAACCTTTCATTATATTTATAAGCCATCCGTTAAGTGTTGAGCTTTTTTTCCTCTGCTATTGCATGGCCTTATTTTTTTTTCTGCTAAAGAAAGGCAAAATGTGTTGAAATACACAAAGAAATACCGCCCAGTAAATATAATGTGGTAGTGTCTGAAGAAATTTTGTGTTGCATTGGCCTGGATATGTCCTTAAGAGACCAGGTTTCTCAAAGAGTTCAACTAGGATTGAGTAGGCATCTGACCGAAAAAATGGCACAGAAACTTAACAGTTAAGAAAAAAACATAATCTATAGAAGCCCCTGTATAAATAGAAACTTTAATCTTTCTGAGGTAAAACAAAGACAAGGAGTAAATTGTCAAAAAAAACCCATCTGGCACAATAAATTTAACAAGATCTGTCACTGACATTACTCAGATTTCTGGTAGGGCGAAAATGTCATGCGACTCAATATTAAAACAATAGAGTATGTTTTGGTGCATGAAAACTGGTGTGATGGAAGGTCAACAAATCCATTCATCCATCCATCCATTCATCCATCCATCCATCTGTATTAGGCGGTGGTTATTAAGAGAATTCCAGAAGAAAAAAAAGGGAAAAAAAAAAAAGAGATCATGGAGAAAACTAAAATAAACACCCAGGACCTTTCTAGAAACCTTCAAATCAAATTGTACTCCTTGTGAGACTGGACCCTTACTAGTGCCATTTGAAGTAATTTACAGTTCTTCAGGCTTCATAGAAAATAATTCACAACTATGATCTGATCTTACTGCCATTGCAATTGTGGCAAAAGAACAAGTAAATTCCATCACTGGAAGACTAGAACTATAAATCTTCTTCTCCCTCAGTTCTTAGAGGTTCCTCTTGTCCAGATGCTATTCAAACAGTTTATTTCAGGATTAGGAATGAGAAATTGCAGATGGAGTAGTGCAAATTGTTCTGATATGAATAACTTTGGAACTGGTAGCAAGGCTGGTCCTACGAAATGGAAAATAATGTCAATATTTTGCAGCAACTAGGCATAGATAGACTTTATTCATATCCATGTTATTCACATTCTCACATTATATCCCACACTTTAGTACAATTACACATCATTTTACAACTGTCAGAGAACATTTATCCTGCCATTGTTTTGAAAGGACGCCCGGCAGGCTAGGGAAAGTTGACATACCTAGATATGAGAAAGAGAAGCTACAAAGTGTTTCATTCTACAAAAGTATCTCCAGAAGCTACTGGAAAACACATCTTTGATACTGTCCTATCTCCTTGCTCTGTGTAGTGTTTGGAAAACTCTCTGTAGTACTTGTCTGTGAAACGTGTCAGACAGCTGAGAGATGTGTTTCTTACCAGAACTGTGCCGACGGTGTTTGTCTCCAGAGATTTGAATGCTGATGAACAAGCTCCTCCAGGCAGCCTGAAAAGACTATGAACAGACCTCTCTAAAGCAGCTGTGAGAATAGACTCAAAGAGGGAAAAAAAAGCTTTCCAAAGGTCATGGCATTATATGGTGAAATCAGTGAGCCACAGAAAATAACTCCCATCCAAGAATAGAGCAAGCAGAACACTTTAAACAGGAAAGGAGAATTTGGGAGATAATGTATAGGAAAACAGGAAAAAATATAACATTGCCTACTGACAGTATTAGACACAGATGATGTGATTAAAGTGAGAATAAAAGACAGAACTCCTTCAGGAATCTTGAATTTATATCTTTCCTTCTTTCCCTTTGCTTCTTAGCTGAAGTGGGAGAAAATAATAATTCATAAAAATGTCAGATTTTTTTCTTTTTGCTTGCTGTGAGAAAATAAGGATTAAAAAAGCTCCTTTTTTTGTTCATATGATATCATAGAAAATATTTTATTAAGTGTTTCAGCAAAAATAAATTTATTATTTCTAGTATCATGCAGATATTTTTTCCTATAATTCTGAACTGACAAATTCCCATCCTGCATTTAAATACTAGGTAAAGAAGCGGGATTGCATCACCTGTTTCGATACTATACATGGTTCCTTTCTATAGTTCTTTAAATTAGAAATAGACAAATGAAGCATCTGAATTATTGATTTACCTAAAATTTAAATTTTTGACTCACTGATAATCTGCATACATCTGAATCTGAAACATATTCATAGGATTTAGTAATAAATATTAGGGTTCTTACCTGTACTGGATCTCAGAAACAGTTTTTAACATGGAAAACATAGTATTCCTTAGGTAATGCTGTTTGACAAAAAAAAAT
The DNA here is from genome assembly GCA_013396875.1 of Vireo altiloquus. Classification (NCBI taxonomy): domain Eukaryota; kingdom Metazoa; phylum Chordata; class Aves; order Passeriformes; family Vireonidae; genus Vireo; species Vireo altiloquus. The sequence goes on along the minus strand of VZRF01012990.1, from coordinate 116,040 downwards.
CCTTATGTGGTGAAAATGCCATTGCTCTCTTCCCTTTAGTAAGCCAATTTGCATCAAATGAAAATATTTGCTTTTTCAGATGCCTCTCACAGGAGCAACTATCAATCTCGCAATTGGTGTGATTATGCATAATTCTGAATGTAGTCTCTCAGCCCTCAAGAAACTTGTGTTCTTTGATAAGTACTGGGAGAACAAAGTACCCTGACATTTTAGAGAGTGCAGATGTGGGTTGGGGTGACGTTTTATTCATGATTACTCTTGTTTCATCAGGGTAGATTGAAGTGGATGTATTTGAAATGTTATGGTGTCTTAATTTTCTCTCTTAATTGCTACAAAATATTGCAAACGATTTTGCTTGTTTCAAAAATGCAAAATTAGTAGAAGATTAATCAGATCGGCCATTCATTCATCTATTTAAAGAAGTAGTGCTGAAAAAATCTGGATATATGACTAGAAACTTCTGTAATCTGAGAAAAGGACATAGGTCTTTAGGTATGGAACTAAAACATAATTTTCCTGCTCTGAAATTACTTAGAGAAACTTGGAAGCAGCACAAAGTAGAGGCAATTTGCTAAAGGCAATGGAAAAAATGCAGATGTTGGCCACATATTATAAATACATAAAAAAGAAGGAAAGCATTTTTACTGTGACCCCTTCTCTGGCCTCATCTGGTAGCATTATTAGTGTTATTAATTGTATTAATTGGCTAATATTAATTGTAAATGACTTCGTAATGAAATTTTCTATGTTTATGCAAAGGAATCTATGCACCAAAAAAAAAGGTGCAAGTTTGTCTGTTATGTTCAAGAATTTAATTTCCTCTTAAACTTCCTTTTTAAACTTTTCTTTTTTATTCTTAATTATTTTCAAGGTTAATGAAGAAAAAATTAATTTGCCTACACAATTTGCAGAATCCAGCATTGGTGAAATGTCCTGCCATGTGAAATATTGTGACAAAGTAGAGATAAAATAATGTCAAGGATTGAAAAACATAGAGTATTTCTGCATGTGTATGTTTCTAATATTTTACATAAGTTAAAGGCATTGATTAATACACTTGCAATTGATTCCATTTGTAATTGCTTTCTTCCTTCAGTAAGACTCAGTTCTAAGGGCAATAACAGCACAGAATGCTGTTGTTAATTGTGTGTTATGACTTCTAAAATTGTGTACATGATTCATTTGGAGATCTTGCAATGTACTTGCACAAACCAAATAAATAAAGGCCTCCTATGAATAATGATTTTTTGACACTTGGCATAGTCTTTTGTGTTGTGTGAAAAAATAGACACACAGCTGTTAATTGACAAGAAAAATAATAATCCTTTGATTACAGTAGCTAAAGTCTGTCCTTTAATGGATTTTACTTGTCACTTTTAATTCTTTTTAATCTTTGTCTGCATTTCATTAGAAGGGCTTTATCATTCTGATGGCCCTCCTGTCGTTATTCTGATTGAGTTAATGGGTTGTCGTCATACCATGGAGCTCCAGTATAAAATAAAATAGTGTTTTATTTATAATCTTCAGGGACATTTTAAAGATGATTGCTTTGCCAATCAGCTTTTCTGGTTTTACATATTACGTTGTAGTAAATGGAGTGCTGTATTTTGCTTTCTCTTGCCTGGTAGGTATGCTGAGCAAAGCTTCTGTCTTAATCTTCCATGACTTAATCTACCTATAAAATTCAACAGCCAGTTGGTGAGGGAGCTAGGAAAGGACTGTTTTTATTTTCTGTCCTGCTCTTCAGCTGGGATTTTGGCTTTCTGTTTAAAAGCTACATGCCTGCACTGCAGTTTTCCTAACAGATGATACAGGTACTTGAATATTATTAAAAAACATACCTGAGGTCTCGTATTACATCTATTAAAGTAGATTTATTTCTGTCTTGGGTTCTCAACTACAGCTGTACAGCTGAAGAATGCTTGGTATTTAGGCCTTTATGCTTCATTAACTTATCTTTGAAAAAACTAGTGTTCAAGGTACTGTAATTTTCTACTTTATTTTGGAGGCTGAAAAATTGCTAATAATTTTAAAGATAATACCATTTAATGGAGAAAAACCTTTTTATAAAATTATAGAACATGGGTTGGGAAGCTCATGATTACTTTTTAATTATGTACTATAAAAAGTATACTGATCATGTGTAGAATAATGCTTGGATGGGCAAGAGTATTTGTCTTGGTTTTAGGTTGAGAGAAGCAATATCAGCAAATTATTGTAGGGAATCCATTAATAAATTTTGATTATTATATTTGTGATACAAATCCAGTTGTGACACCAAGCCATACTGATGTTATTGACCTATACAATACTCTGCTGCAGAATAGATGTCAAAATTAAAACAGGCAACATTTTATGATTTATTTTTGTGAAGTTACTAGAGCATGGCTTATATGATAACCTTGCCAACAAGCTAGGAAATAAGGAAGATATGTGGATAATAGCTTCCTAAACTCATACATTTTAATTTCAATTTCTGTGCAACCATTTCAATTCTCCTGTCTTTGTGGAGACTTTCTAAAATGGGGTGAAGTCTTCCAAGAACATTAGTACTTATATTTATTGTCAAAAAAATGTTGATGAAGAAACAGAGATATGCTAGAAAAGAAAAGTCGGGTTTTCAGGGCAAGAAATAGAGATGCAGCAGATTTTTTAAAAACTGCTTTCTAGAAAAAGAAAATATTATATTTTGGGGTGGTCAGGGTTTGTAGTGTTAAACAGCCTTTTCTTGGAGAGGTTTTCTTATATATCTTGAGTTTCTCAAATCTATTTATAAGTGTTGTACAAGAATAGTGCTATGTCTCTCAATATGTATATATTCATATCTACATGTATGTTTTTTATGCTCACTGCTCTTGCAATTTACTGTTTAATCAGAGAGGAGGAATTAAACATTAGTTTTATTTTAATTTATCAAGTTTGTCTTTAAGGCACACTTTCATATGCTACATTATTGGCAGACTTTAAATATATAACATATACCTGCCTGTGACCCTTGTTCTTTTGCTTTCCAATGCATTAAATTGCAGATGTTAAGAGATTGGCAAATCATGTGCTGCTGCTGGTACTTGAGTTCCAAATGCAATCATATTTAAATGTTCTAACCAGCGACAGAGTCTTCAGAAGAGCCACGTCTGTGTTTTTCTCTTGGAACCACCAGAGAACACACTTCTGGCTGACTAATTTTTATGTAATTACTATTATTATTAATTTTTGCATCCTTAAAGTGCCCAGGAACCTGAGCTAGGTAGGCATTCCATTCGAGTTCTCCTATATTATTGCTGCATAAGAACAATCCAGCATGAAATGTTTCCAGCACAGAGAAATGTCACTTTACAAATTCTATTCCCTTGAGTCTAAGAGCAAGATATGCAGAAGTTTCTTACAGTAGTCACCTGTCCACATCTGAAAACTTTTCAAGTATGAATATTTTCAAAACACTGTGCTTGGTGCCCAGGTTCTTTTCTTCACCTTTGCATTTTTGGGTGACTGCAGCAGAACTGCTCACATCAGCATTAGGATGTTGCTCAGAAGTCCATTTAAGAGCATTCTGATGAATCAAGACTTTCTTCTGGTTCACAGGCATTCCTATTCTCTTGTAATTTTTAATGATTTCTAATATTGCACCAACTATCTAAGCTATTTTCCAATGCCAATATGTCATCAGTTACATAGATTACTGCTTGACGTGGATGGAATCAGCTTGTCCTGTTTTCTATACTTAGTTGCTTCAGAATAGTTGTCTTTTCAGCTTGCCTAAAGATTGGCACATGGATCTGTCTTGATTTGCATTTCTTTCTCTCCTCTATGAATTTGCATTCGTGGATGTTGCCAGACTAACTCAGTCAATTTACTATAGCATTTTTCTAGTCTGAGTTAAATGATGGACAGGAGCAGATGATGGTTTCATTTGGGAGCTATTAAAACACACTGGTCATAGAACAGTTTTCATTTACCAAAAGCCTACAAGGAAATAAAATGTCTCCCTGAAATGTTTTCCTGTAGATTTACTCCACTGAGCTGAATCAGCAGAGAAAAATTAATAAATTTAGAAGTGCTTTAAGAAGGATCCATTTACTCTCAAGAGGTCTGCTGGACTACCCTAATCTATATCAAAAATGAGGCCTTGTTGACAGGGGTAGTTGAGAGGCGAAATACAAAAGAGACAGGAAAGACCAAATAGGCATTTAGGGAAAATTGGAGGCAAAAATTGACAGAAAGCAGGGAGGAAGAGGGAAAAAGGAGGGAGAGACTAAACCTAAAATACTTAAAAGTGGCAAGAGAGAATACATGCAAGTTGAAAATATCAGGATTTGGATTTCAGCTTGGATGATATTTAATGCCCTGAGTCTCTAGATATCCTAGCAATAGTTGGGCTTATCTTTTTTCATCTCTCTCTCTTTGCTTCAGCACTGCACTGTGGGTTATAATTAAAGCTGGCCTAAGTTAGCAACAAAACTGAATAAATTATTCATTGAAAACCAGCAACATTTTCTAAATAATGTATTCAATGAATAATATTTAACTAAAAATAGGTACAATATGCACAGTATTCTGTGCAGACTCAGAGCTGGTCCTTGGCCCACATTTTATCATAACTAGTATGATGAAATTGATTTCTTTCTTTTTTAGAGGAGAAAAGCAAGGAAAAGGTTTTTCTTTCTAACCTCACAAGATATGCTATGTGAGTGCACTTTGCTGTTAAAATTTTAAAGTTCATTTCAGTATCTTAATGAGCAAAAATTAACTAATACCTTCATGGAACTTAGTGGCAGCCTAGACATCGATGATGATGATGATTTGATTATGGTCAGAAGAGGAAAATAAAGATTGTTCCAACCAGGTAAAAGTATATTTAGTGCTTCAGAAAATGTTCCAACACTCAAAGAAAATTAAGAAAAAATTGTGAGTTCTCACAAAATGGTACGTGGAAAATTTTGAGTGAAATTGGATATGAGGAAGGATTTCTCTAATAGATTGAAAAATACATTTTCTTACTGAGCTGTCTTTTTCTAAAAGTCCTTTGCAGCTCGGTGGCAATAGAAAGGACAGCAATTGTCAATGAAAAGCAATAGTAAGAAAATGGAAAAGAGAGGACATAAAAATTAACAAATAAGTATGGGAATATAAAATACAAAGTACTAAAAGGAAGATAAAAGAAGCAGAGTAAAAGGCAGTCTGCTGATCTAAGGCCTATGATCTTCAAAAAGTAGATTATAAGTAAAATAAATTTTGTCAAAGCTGTAAACCATATAAGTATACAAAATCACATTTTGAATATATTTTACATTTATATACTAAAAAATGATGCAAAGAAGCCAAATATAATCAAGATGTATTTGAGTAAAACTAATGTTGAGTATGAAGCTAATGAAAGTGAGATAAGAAAGGCTATCTGTTCTTTTACCAAACACTGATCTAAACATGAAGCTGTAATCTACAAAAAAAATTAAAAAGGTGTATTTTTTAAACCATGAGACCTAGCCCACTCATTGGTAAAAGTCTTCAGTCTTGCTGGACCTGTGAAATATTTAAGTAAATATTGGGTGATGAGGGATATTCCAGAAAGCTGAAGGAGTACTGTGTCAGAATTCAACAAGGCTGATAGGTTGTGCCAAAAAAACCATAATCCAAATTCAGTTCTTACCAAATTAATGTAAAAAAAGCCACTGTGGAAAGATGTTCATCTCTTCAGCTTTTCTCCTATTTTTCTTTGGTTTCTTTCGAGGAGCAAATGTTACATTGTCCTGTTTATGCTATCACTGCAGATTAATATTCCTTCTCTGTGGTTACTAGTGCAAAGGGAGAAGGACTGGCGTAACATATTATTTTCTTGGTGCTCCTATCCATAGGATGTTTCTGGTGGTACCCCATCTTGTTTCATTTGCTACATCTCTGGTTAGAGTAGACAATGAATTTACCATAGTAGCTTGGTTAATTAATTTTTTATAGGGATTTTTAGGAAAGCACGTCAAGTCAACCAAACATAAAGGCAAATTTTTTGCTTGCATGGACATGGAAAATATACAATGGAAAAGATGCTATTTTTTCTTGGTAGTTTCCTCATTTTAATTCTAAAAAAATACCTTTTTTTTTCTTCTTTTTTTTTGCTACATAGGCATGGAATCTCATGTGGAGCTAGTTGTCAGTTCTGAACCCCCAGCATAATGAGGCTGAGGTACATAATGTTTCGTATTGTATTCCAATAAGGTAGAAGTGTGCAAAGTACAAACCCAAATGTTAAATATATTTGGAACTGTCCCTTTCCCACTGCTTGATAAAAAGTTGGGCCTGTTATAATTAATTTTAATGTTAACATTTACCGTTTAAAAACGTTACAAAAATATGTGGTTTAGCGCTACCTTAAATAAAATTGTATTTTTAAAGATGTTATCAAAATAATCGTGTTGAAATGTGGGATGATGAAGGAGGAGTTACAGAAAAAATACTGAATTTTATTGTCAATTAAGTTTAATACATTGCTCCTGGCTTTATCACACAAAAACATAGTTACCATTCTGTACAGAAGTCATCACCACCCTGCTTGTCAGAACTTCCTGAAATAAAACCTATTAAACACAGGAACACTGAAAGCAATTTAGGGAAAATACCTGTGTTTTGGCTCATTCAAATTGCTTTTGTTAAAGCATTTGAAATAAATAGAACCTCTCAAAAGTTTCTTGTTCAACAACAATCACTGTAATCTGCATCCATTATAATACTGTGTGTTGTACTCCTTCGACAGCAGAGCTAGGCAATCAATATGCTCCTTTTCAGCAATCTCTGCTGAACCAATCTCATATGGTTAATAGCTGAGACAGATGCATTCTATAAGTATTTCACAATAGTACCAAATGCATGTTGGTCTCTTATAACCTTCTGTTAGCAAGCAAATGCTTAAAGCAATACTGCAATAATGTCTTCCTCAGCTCTTAGAATAATTTAAATGGAAGAGCTAAAATCCATATTTTAAAACTAGAAGAAACAGTGGTATAGAAATGTAGTTTAAAATACATAAAAAGAAATTATTATATAAAACCAGCACTTTAAAAAATCTAAAATATCAGTATATGCAAATACTTAGCTAAGATACCCAAACAAACTTAACTTTATGTAGGCCATAAAGAACACAAAGGTCCATATTATATACAGCCCAAGCTCCTAAGTGATATAAACTTTCTTTTACTAATCCATATATCTAGCTAACTATATTTGTTCCTCTTCTGCAAATCATTTTCTTAGAAGTTTAATTGCCTTTTGTATTTAGAATACTGTCTCATTGAATGTATAAAAATTTCAGATTATAGTTAGGTCTAGATAATATATCTATGTAGTGCCACAGCCATGTTAGGCAGATAAACTAAGCCCAAGATGCCCTGAAGTGACTGTTAAACAAGTCTGTACGTGGCATGTAGGATTGAAGTATTTATCTGAGTTTTAAGGTGTTTTATAATTGATGAATTTCATATTGTTTCTAATATCTGCATGTGAAGGTTGACATCACAGAATCAGAACCACAGGGTAATTCAGTCTGAGAGAGGCCTCAGGAGGTCTCTGGTCTAATCTCCTGCTCAAGCAGGGTCAGATGTGAGTTCAGACCAGGTTGTTCAGGTCTTGTCCATTCTAGTATTGAAAATATCAAAGGTATAGAATATCCAACCTCTCTGGGAAACCTGTGCCACCACTTTATTATTTTCATTGGGAAGATTTTCATTACATTTCAGTTCCCTTCTTCCAGCTTGTGCCCACTGCCTTTCATCCTCCCACTACACACTTCTGGGAGGAGATCCATCTTCTTGATCAGCCCTTTGCACAGTACTGCTGTCAGGTTCCTAAAGGGGGACTAAGCCAAGCTCCATCACCTCTCCTTACAGGGAAAGAGGAGACCAGCTTGACCATCCTGGACCCATCCTCACCCAGCAAGGAAATCTCCTGTAATTAGGTAGTGCAAATCTCTGGAATTGCCCTGGTAGTGTAATGTCACACCTTGCTAAGGTACTTTAGCTTTGTTACAGAAAGACATTTCAAGGCCATTAGCAGTTCTTCCTTTCTTCACTTCCAGTCCCTCTCCATTGGGTGATGGCTTTATTTGTGATTTTTTTTTTCATTTTAAAAATCTGAGGTAGAGAAGATAAGAACTGGTTTCAGCAATCACTAGAAAAGAAATGAGATATTCTGTTCACATTTTGGGCTAAAGAAATCACTAGGGCTGTTATGAATTATGTAGAGACATGAAAAAAATGTGATGGTTACATGTGTATTAAACAGTAGATTTTTATGAAAAGAGCAATGTATAAATAATATTGAGTTGCTTAGTGTGCTCTACTAATCTACTAATCTTCGTAGGTGAGTGACTTATTTAACTAATTATAAATTTAGTATTGGATACAATAAAAAAGTTTTGTTTCAATGGAAAATAAAACTTCGCTGAGTATTTTAAGACTGAGCTGTACCATACAATAAAATGGTAATCAATTAAGATAATAGCTTTTGGTCTAAGAGTACAATCAATTTCTTAGTGATAGGTGAGACAAAGTCATACTATTCATCTCAGAAAATAATGTATTTCAGTGGTCAATGTCTTCTAGAATTATTCAGTGAAGATAGTAATAATTGTCATATCATATTTCTGTTAAGTCAAATTTCACTGAAATTTACTCTTTGCATAGACCAAATTTATCTTCCCTTAGTTATCCTGGAGAAAAATTATTTACCTGAATTAACATAAGACAGAATTTTTTCATCTGCCACAGGATCCAAATTTCTAAAGGTACTTCAGCTTAACTTTGACATCTGCTGTAATCATTTTAATCCTAGACATGCCAAAGGTAGTCTTTGCAAGACAAATAAGGAAGAATGATAAGCTGGACTGAACTTTAGCTGACTATACTAGGACACAAATTTAAGTCTAGAGAAAAACCCAGAAAGTCATTGTGTTTCTCAAATTCTACAAACAAGTTTCCATAGTCATTATTCTTTCTTCACAAAACTTACCTAAGATTTTTTGTGCAAGAACACTCTGCTCATCTGTGTTTACGCCAGATTTTGATAAGCACTCTTGAGCACTCCTGCAATATAAATAATCAAATAATTAAAAATTTGAATTATGCTAATAGTGGAGCTTTGAATGCCCAGGGAAGGGAACATTGATATTCAATTTAATGTTGATCTGATAAACAATCGTGCATTCTAAAAATGACTGTAAAATGAAAAGTAAAATCAATTTCCTTCTTTTGGCAAGTTCGTGATTTTTTTCATAATTTCTGCCCTTTCCTGGAACAAACCTCCCAAGACACTTATTTCTTATGAGTCTGCATTTTATTCTGATATGGCAGCTGCATGCAGGATGAGCAATGGGTTTATGATGTCATTAAAGTCTGGCACCGCAAACTGGCAAAAAAATGTCTATTTTTATTTACTATTTGACTTTCACTTTAATGTGTCATTTACTATTTAGAACCAAAATATTTGCTCATCTAATTTTTTTTGGCAGTTGCAGACAGTACAGATTATGTAAGGAAATAGAAAGTTAGAATATTGCCAATTTGGTAAACACTTGTCATGAAAATTTTCAAAACCTTAATAAATTCATGTCAGAAACACAAACCACTTCTGAATCAAAAAACATAAAATTGAAACTTTAGGCTATGCCAATTGACAAACTACACTTCGTAATAAATAAGAGAATCAATGTAGCACTTTTCTCCTTTGAGAATTTCTGCAGAGAAAAAATATCTCCACTTATTGTCATAGATTTAATATTTATTTAAAGTAAGTTACTGGAATCAGTCTCTTTCCAAATTTTCCTAAAACCACTGGGTATACCGAGTTATTAAAATTTGTTACAGTGAGTTTTAGTTGATTTCAGAGAAGCGATTCATTCTGCTAGAGAAGTTATTGCTTTGCTAACATATTGGAGTTATGTTTTTTGCCAACTTGCTCATTAATTTCTAAGCTTTCATGCATCTTTTTCTTAAATATGCAAATATTGATTAGAATTTTCACTAGAAAAAGAGCATTTACCTGTAACTGCTGCAGAATACCCAGCTGACAAGCTCATTATTAATGGAAATAAATATTCCTGGAATTTTAGAGGTCACAAATGATTTTGTCATTGCAACCTTCTTCTGTTTGCTCCAGATTGATAAGGGATCATCAAACAGCTTATTTTGAACAACTGCAATAAAATAAAAAAAAGAAGCTATATTTCTCTCTTTTTATTAATAATCTTCTTCATATCATACAGTCCGTTTAAAATAATATCTTTTCAATAAAACCACTATTTCATAATATCTATTGCTGGTTTATTTTGTTTAATCAAAGAACTAGAACTGATAGACTTTTCTTCCAAAAAATTTCTTTTTTCTGGTTAATTTTAGAATAAATGAATTCACAGGAAAGTTGAATTCTCTGATTTAGGACGGTGCATATATACCCTGCTTGATATCCAGTCCAAAGCCATACTCTCCAGAACGCTTTGGTCCTCCTTCCTTAACGCTGCAGCCTGTGAACTCATCTGTGAAGGTGCTGGCAATGTACCAGAATAAACAGGGACCTTCAGTGTGCTTTGTCTCACTCCCGACCTACAAAGACCATTAAGTTTCCAAATTATGTGTTTCAACCTGTTCTCTATGAAGTATTAAATTATTATCCATTATTAACGTTTTTCCAGCCCTGATAGTCAACATTTATGAACATCAAGGTGTGGACAGAAATGTTGAGATGACCTAGGTTTTACAACCTAACTGTCCAGAAGGAGAGGTAGAAAATTGGGGGAAAAAATTATATTTTTTATCACATAGGAAGAAGGAGATAAAACTCCTTACAGAGGATAAAAATTAAATACTTGTTAGATTGCAAAACTGGTTGTAAGAGTATTAGAAATATGAAGGTTTACTGAGCTCTAGGGATAAGATGTAATTAAAATACTCTGCCAGGATTAAATACATAAAAAAAAGTGACTGAGAAGGTAGGTTTGATAACCATCTATAAAACCTAGCCATGCAGTGGTAAACAAAAAGTCACAATTTCCCCATAGAGTGTGGTAAACAAAAAGTCATAATCTCCCCACAGGCCACCATCACAACTTGACATTCAGGAAATAGTGGCACAACATCTTACAGATCTTCAGGGGAGAGACAAAACCAGACAAACAACAATCCCAGAAATGGGCAATCTCACTTAACTTTAGTCATCTAAAGTCAGGTGTCTAATTTTTTCATCCCAGGCCCTGAGCATTAGGAACTGTTTATCCCATCTGTTTTTGGAGCCCTATTTCACAAGGACCCTTGTTCAGGGGAGAATTATTTCTCCATCGACTGTAAAGGCAGTCTAAAGTGTGTAGTCCAGACTATGGCCAAATCTATTTTTGGATGGTTGAATCAGGGTGAGTGGATCTGTCCATTAATTACAATTCACTCATAGTAAAGCAATATGTTGAATGAATTTTTGCCATGGATCTATAGATGTGCAGTTGAGGGGCAGTTTCAGGACTCAGCAGTTTCCTATTGGATAGGCAAGTAGTAGGTAGACATTTGTAGGTATTCATGTTATACTGTCACAGGGAAATGTCTGAAGTGGTGCAGAAGTTGAATGCCTTGGCTGGAGCAGTAAATTGTCCTAAATCCCAAGGCTCAGAAAATGTGTGTATGTATATCTCTGTGTGTGTCTGGATATTTAAACTTGTGGATAGCCACCCTTGTCTGTCACTTATTATGCACAGTGTAGATTCAGGAAAAGGTGTAAAAATATTGAAAATCCCTGGTCTCCTCAGAGCATTTCTCTTGACAGAAGAGTTGGATCAATGCTAAGGAAGAGAGTGCATCCTGCATGTGGAATTTGTGGCAGGTGCCCTGTGGAATAATGAGATTATCTTTATTGTTTTTATTACAGTACCATCTGGGACTACTAGGCTTGGAGCTGGAGCCTTCTGTGGCAAGTAACATGCAAAGAGCCAGAAGGCGTCTGCCCGCATTTGTTATAATTTAAATTAAAATACAAAGGGAAGCATATATATATATATTTTTTATATATATATATACAAAAAAAAGGAAAACACAGTTTAAAAAAAGGGGGGGGCACAGGGAGAGGAAAGTGAGGTAATACCACATCAGTAGCCAAAACATCTAATTTTGCATTACAGCAAAGGAGGGGCTTCCCAAGGCGAGTGGCATCATGACTTGCTGGATGCTCACAGGTAACCATCTCCCAACATATGGGAGATCCTGAAAGTGAATGGGAAGGTATTTTGAAATCCAAGTACCTAAGAGATACACATTGATGAGGTCAGAATGAGGGCCTGAAGGAAGGAAGAATGAGCTCTCCTGAGAGATAATATCTAACATGAGCGTAAGCTCTGCTGAGCTTTGATAGTAACAACACATATTTCAGGAGGTTCATTCAGCTGGACAGACACTACGTTCAAACACGTTCAAACAAAAGTGTTTATTGTCATATTTTTGTAATTATTTCTTGTCTTTCCATTACCAAAAGAGGATATCTTCTACAAAGCAAACACCTTGAAAGCATTTCAGCTTGTTTGTGATCTGTATAATCACTAGTTAGGTGCCATGCCCTGAAATTTGTTTTGGGGAAATACAGAAATAGTTACATATTTGAAGGATGATTAACTGGGCCAACTCCAATAGCTTCATTATAAAACAAGAGTGAAAATATTAAAGATCCTTTAAAACTTACTGAATATCTGTTCTGGCATTCAGAGCTTCTTTACAGAAACCTGACAGCCTGAGAATCCATTTAATGGCTTTGAATTTGAAACTGCTCCATCACTGCTAGATTTTGTGCCATTGAATCAGTTATACCCTCAAGAACACCCTGCAACACAAATGACACAAGGTAATTCAAAGCTGTAAGATAAGGGGATCCGAGGCATTAAAAGCTTGGGGCTGAATTTTTAAAACACACCTCTCCTATGTATTGGACAATTTTGACACACAAAGCCATGCACATCTGAAAAAAGGAATACAATAGAGACCCTTCAGAAAACTATAAGCTCACCTCCAGGGTGAGCTTCTGATTTTATCTCTCTAAGTAAAGCAGTAGATTAGCATGGAATGTCTAATATCAAATAGAATATAAGAAATTACCTGCTTCGCTAGCAATGGCTTTAGTACAACAGAGACAGACCATTAATCTCTAATAAAATCATAAACAGAAGTCATTCTCTTGCCTTTCTTCCTTTTATTTTTCTCTGAACTCTTTAGCCCTTATTTATGACAGAGGTAAAATAGTCAGAGGTATTAGATTAGATCAGATGTCTGTAAAATGTTAAAACAGCATAAATATTTTTAAAATTTCCTTGTTAAAATTCTTCTCTGATTGTTAAAATTGTACGATGTACAATTGAACAAACCTAAATAAAGCAGCAGTGGCTGAGATAGCACTGTCCATTCTGCAGATTGCCATTCCCTCAGTCAGAACTTCCATGACCCTTTTAGGTGTTCTATGTGCTGCTGAAATCTGTAAAGTATGATGAAATGTTATTTAATTGACAAGACTTTGATTAATAAAACTGAAATGTCAAGTTATTTAAGATTAATAAGTAATTTACCTTCTTTCTCTGGCATTATCAACAGTCGTTCAAATAGTGAAAGCATTGGAATTTGTTTTAGGTAGTATTTGTCCTCATTTTAAAATGAAAAGGAAATTAAATATTTAATATTATCATGTGTAGTTATTTTTCACAGCTGAGCAAGGAAGGAAGGTGAAATAAGGAATTTAACAAAGGGGATGAAGACATGCTTGGCTCTGGTGCTAACAGAATATGTAACTTTACCTAGGTTTGCTGTGTCTGACGTTCCAGGAAGTAGCAGGTGAGGTCTGTGGACTTGCTGTTTACTACAGAGCAGAATAAAATGTACCTTTTGAAGACCTCGTGTAGTTCCCTGTATGTTCACAGTAGCAAAATTGCAAGCAGCTGTATTATTCGAGTTAAGGAACTGCTGCCTGCCAACACCGGTGCAACACCAGACATGCTCCAGCCCATTCTCTTCTGCTGGAAGAGCCAAAATTACTGACTAGCAGGAGGGAATTGGTACACATAGAGGTCCATATTCTAGACTGGATGTATTTCAAGACAAGGACACCATACTTAGTACCATGATGAGATGGGAAGGGCTGGGTATGCACTGTGAAGTGACAGTGCTGTGGTGGTGCTGGGGGGGTTGGGAATGCACTGTGAAGTGACAGTGGCTGTGGTTTTGAGGAGATAAGAAGTGGACATGAACAGTGGCATGGAAAATGAACTATTATTTAAAATTTACTTGTTTTTTACCTTGAATTTATAGGTTTGGTGTTAAATCTCCCAAAGGAAAAGGAAGTTATGAAATACAGGCCAAACAACAGAAGAATATACTAGACTAAAATCTCGCATTTTACTTCATTAAAAATATTGAATTACACAAACAACAAATGCTGGCATAATCAATTTGATTATGTGGTCAAATAGATCAACATCTTACTTGCCGTTTAGTATCACTTATTGATTTGACATCATTGCCTTCATACGCAGTTCTTAACTAATCTAATTATAAATAAACACACACTGTGGCAAAAATATACACTTCTGCATATTCTTTGTAATATTAGTATGGCAAATTGCTGGTGGGGGATTGCTCAGGCAGCAGAAAAGATGGTTTCTATGGCAGCATTTTTTTACTGCTGTTAGATACTTGAACAAGATTTGGCTGTGAAGGTATAGACACCTGTATAATTTTCTGTATTGGGTACACCACTAGCACCTGAATGGATAAGTATTGAACTGGTAAAAATAAAAAGATTCAAAGAGCCAACATGGCCATATCAGTACTAGGCTTCATCCATTCCTGAACACAGCCATGTGCTTTATAGCTTTTAACTGGCTGGGAAAAGACTTTGCACTGCTGCTGGTTTGACTTTGTACTTACACAGAAACAGCATCACACAGCGTTGTCCAATGCTTTGCATGTAGGAGCTTTCACTGTGCCATTTTGATTGTATTGATGTGTTTGATGTGCACCTAGAGCAGACTAGAAGTGCTAATGAAGAAGTGATGTTTATTAATGAGCATTTTTCTAGGATTGACTCAGACCTGAGGTTCCTTAAATCTCCAAAAACTTCTGATGAACTATAAATTGCATTGCTTATGTGTGTAACAGCAGTGGAGCATTACAGTAGGCTTAATATTTTCTCGATGATAGAGAAAAACACTAAAATAGGGCTCATTTTTGCAGCCCACAAAATTTAGGGGACCCAAATGCGTTAGTAGTGTGATAGGACCACTCTGAATGTGTGTGAGCACCCACTCTTTGTTCTTCTCCAGGACGTGTTAAGAGCTGGTCCCTCTGGCATGCTGGCAACCACTGCAGGGAGGAGCACTGTTGTAGGTCACATTTTAGCTTTGGAAATTATTTTATACTTAAAGGTCTCGTGCTTTGTCATTCACCAAAGTTCTGATGTGTGCCTTGTGAGTCTAGTGAGCATTGTGGAACAAACAGGAAAAAATGTGCTTTGGCAATGTATTTTTTAAAAGGCAAATATTGCTGAACAGAAAAAAAGAAGATAGAGTTATGAAATGCTGTAAATTTTGTAAACTTTTTCACCTCAAACCCTGTCTAATCTGTATAAGGAGACAAGTACTTCAGTGTCTCTGACTGTACTGATTCAAGAACTTTCCGTGTATTTTAAAGTACTAGAGAAAGAAACAACAGCAATCACTGCATGTTATCATGTATTTTATACTAAAACCGAGAGAAATCAGCCAGTGTGAAGAATGGGCAGTCTTATTTTGAAAAATATAGCAACATGGAAGCATTCATTTTATTAATCCTGTCTCTCCATTATCCTTTCTCATCTGTCCTTCTTTCCCTGCAGCATAAGTAATGAAGCCAATAAAGACAGTTCCAGAAATTCAGAGTAACTCTGAGTCCAAATCCCATGCAACAGAGGAGGTATTGCCAGTTAGGGTTTTTTTGGTTGGAACTTTTTGTCTTCTGAAATGTGGATTTTTGATTGCAATCTTTATATTAAAATTATCTTCATGTAATTATGCAGTAGCAAGTATAGTTCTACAAGTACAAGAGCCTTTTACCAACAAGACCAGTGAGTCTTTCTCCCTCCAAATCCCAACAGTGTAATGCTCAGTTCAGTGATGTAAGGGAGATAGGAAACACACTGTGAGCAGTCTAGATAAATTCTCCTCACATGTTTTTACAATTAAGTCTACTTTGATGGATTTGTGAACCAGAAATTGAAATGGATTCTTTAAAGGCCTCTCCCTAGCTGCATGCCAGTTCTGCAGTCTGCTGTTGAAAATAAACTTATACTTACACAAAGTTGTTTTCCCAGTTTGAATAAGGAAAGCTGTGAAAGTATAAAAATTGGTACCTAACAGTAGGGAAATGCTCATAAGAAGCATCTGAAGAAAAACTCTCCCAGTCATGATGTAGTGGCAGAATATTCCTGTCTTGGAACCATCTGGAAGGAAAAATGAAACCTCATGAGAAAGGTAGAAAAAATGCTTGAAAGTCCCAGGATCACAAAGGATTAAATTAAAAAGCATGAAAATATTCAGAAGTTTAATAACATGACTGAGTCAGTAACAGTCCATTTCTTTAGTCCTTTCAGAAAATTTCAGTCACTCCCTTTTAAAAATTAGATTGTTTGTATTCTCTCCAGATTTAGCAAATCTCTAACTAATTTATAGTTTGCTAACTGTACTTCTTTTCCCAAGGTGTGGCATTTACCCTCTTTTTGTTCCGAACAGAATTTTTTACATTGAAATTTTGTTCTTGCCTCTTGGTATTCGTTTGTGGTGTTTTACATAATCTTTTTAATGTTCTTCAAATGTGTATATGTAGTTTTTCAGAATATATGAGAAATGAAGCAGGACCACTACTGAATTATTGTAAAAGTTAGTTACAACTGTGTTTTCCATAGACCACAGAAAGGCTCAGAAAAAAGATTTTTTTAGTGTTTAAAGCCTTTTGGAGAACCAATTACGGGAATGCTGAAGCCAGTGTTACTTCACAGCTTGCAAGCCTGAATTCTGAATATATACCCCTATTGAAGCATGGGATGAAGAAATCTTCAACTTCTCAGACTGTTTTCAACTCCAGGGAACAGAACATTTGCTTTTGGGCAGAGGTTCTAGGGAGGAGAGGTTATTTTTATTCAGAACACAATTACATAAAATTGAAGAACACCAGAGATAGCATGTCTAGTATTAATCTCTACAGTATTAAATCTATCTATCTATCTATCTATCTATCTATCTCTTCTCAACATTTTACATTTTTAAAAGTAGACTCTTCTTTTTGTGTTGTATGTCAGTCTTTATGAAAAAAGAGAAACCCTATTAGAATGTATTTGACCAAAATATTAAACACTATCTGAATGAGAACAGAATCAAAAAAAAATCAAACTGATGCGCTTCTTTCTTATTATTATAGAAGGAAATTTGACAATGTCATTTTGAGCAGTCAAGGTGGCTAAGACTTCAGCAGTCCATGTAGACTTCTTCAGGAGTAATACATATGAAATTGATTTTATCTAGACTATGTACATAGTAACTCAAAATTGCCTGTCCAAAATGTAATCACTCTTTTCATTTCTGCACTGCTTGCAAGCATTCAAAGGGAAAAATTGCAGGTATGCTGTGTGATTATATAGCACACACTGAACTCTGGCATCCCTCGAACAGTCCAGCAGACCTACATGAAATATCAGCAAAAACTATAATTTGTTAAAAGTCCATTATCTTCTTTTAACCAAAATATCCCATGGCTGGAGTACAGCCACACAAAAAAATTTATCCTTACAGACAAAAATTTCTGAAGAGTCCCTTTTTAGTATCATTTATTCACTGTAATAGTGATAGCACATTACAAGCACCTACTCCCCCTGTATTAACAGCAGAAGCTCTGGACTTTTTTACTATCTGGTGAAAAATATCTTGCAGAACCAAGTTTTCACATTGTTTGAACACTGATGGGTCACACTGGTCACTCTCTATTTAATCTAATATAAAAGAGAATTACATGTGTTGGACCAGCTGCAGAATAAGTGTCGTCCCTCACCCATTGTTTGGTTGACAGTTCCATTGTCCCTAAGGAGAAGGGCTGTCAAGGAACATCCCACCTGGGAAGAGATGCTTGGTCTCTACTGATGCTGGAAAATTCAAAGCAATAAGTGACCTAAAATTTGGGATTTACGAAAAATAAAAAATGGTCTTGTTTTTTTTTTTTTTCTCTGTTCACTGGATACTCAGAGAAATTAAAAGGACAGTTCAAGAACAAGTTTTTCCCAACATGCTTACTAAGAATACAGACACCTGCAACTTAACACAGAAGAGAGTTTGAAGTTTTTAAAATTTGGGAGTCAAAAAATGAAAAGGTCTCCAAATTCATGTCCGAATCTGGTAGGCTTGGCCTCTTTTCCTTGTCAGTTACAAGTGCCAGCAGAAAAGATTTGAAAAGTTTTAAATTTTTCCCTTTTCTGTAAGCACTGGATCCACATTCCCAAATTATATTCATCTCCAGACTGAAACATCTAGAGACATCTCTTCCCTAGAAATGGGCAGTTGACAGGATTCAGCTGTCTGAGCTTCCTCATCTGGTAGCATTTTCCAGGGCCCAAGGATATTCCAAGGGTCTTCCAGAAAGGTGTGAGCCTTAAGTGGAGTCCAATGCATCAAACAACCCTGCATGGATGCACTGATACCACAGGCATCTCAAAAGGAACTCAAATCTCACATTAAGCCTTTGACCAGCACAGGCCACGTAGTCTAGAGAACAGCTCATGTTGCTCTGAAGTGGATCCTGAACGCAGGACTTCTCACAGTCCATGCTCTGCTGACAAGTTACCCTTGAGAGCATCTAAGGTAAAAGCTACTGCACGGGTGGGAGAGGATCTGAAGCTGACTGCTGCTCTGACAGGGCAGGACTAAGCACCTACCAGGTAGCAGTGAGTGCGTGTGGGCAGCAGAACCAAACCTCAGCACTTGTCTCACTGTCACAGGAGAGTCTGGACAGTGAGCCTTTAGATAACTGTCCTTAATGTCATAGACATGAAATTAACACCTTTCCAAAGGCCTGCACTAGTGATTACACAAGTTTGTGCTCAGTATGACTGTCTTGTTAGAGTCACCTTCTGTTACTCACCTGCATGTAATGCTTTGGTAGACCATGGGAGCAATCATTCTTACAGGGCTCTCTGCATCACTCTTCTTAGGAAAACTTTTCTTGGAGCTGGTAATGAGAACACCCTGCAGGATAATGGAAAACTGAGTGTGGAAATGTTCCATGGGTGCCAGAGGTCAGCTTCAGTTTTCTAGCTTTTCTTGACCTGGTATTGAATCTGCAGTTGGATCTTTTTGTGCCTAAACTGCGCAAGCTGATGGAACCATGCAAGCTTACTGCTGTGCAGATAGCAGGCGACTGCAGACTGAAAATGTACTGTAGTATGCTTCTCTGAAAAATCTAAGGATACAATTCAAAGCTGATGATGGCATTTTTTTGGTAGATTTTTTATAAATAGGTGGGTGTTCTTATGACTAAATCAAGTCTGTGCTGTATCACCTATCCATGGTATGTGTGGTACATCATTATTTGCATCAGAATTCACCCTGGGCAAAACTACAGTGAAAATTCATTCCTATAACTTGGGTGAAACTAGTGTTATTCTACCAATCAAATGTGTGCCACGGCACTGCTCCAAGCAAGACAACTTTACAGGGATGAATGGGAAACTTAACAAAAATTCTCATTTACTATAGGTTAATGTTGTATACAGAGTGTATAAAAAGGACATGATGGACTGTTGGAGTGAGTCCAGAGGAGGGACACAGAGATGGTCAGAGCACTGGGCACTTCTGTGAGGACAGTGAGGGAGTTGGGGTTGTTCAGCCTGGAGAAGACTCCAGGGACACCTTATAGCACCTTCCAGTACCTAAAGGGGGCTACAAGAAAGCATGTAGTGGTAGGAAAAGGGGCAATAGTTTTAAACTGAAACAGGATAGGTTTAAATTAGAAAATAGGGAGAAATTCTTTACAGTGAGGGTGGTGAGACATTGGAACTGGTCACCTTGAGGAGTTGTAGATGCCTGTCCCTGAAAGAGTACAGGCTGGATAGGACTTTGAGCAGCCTGGTCTAGTGGAAGATGTCCCTGCCATGGCAGGGAGTTGGAACAGTATGATCTCTAAGGTCTCTTCCAACCCAAAACATTCTGTGATAAAATGATGCTATCATACAGCATATCTAGCATACACAAACTTTGTATACTGTAAAGCAAACTAAGGACAGGAAGCATAATTTGGTTAATGAGGATTCTGCCTCTAAATGGCTATTTGTATTGAATCACTTCAAAATCTGCCTGAATCACTTCAAAATCCACCTGGCAGTACAAATTTCCTGACTGCCTCCAAGTCAGGTTGCCAGCTTTGGACCGCAGGAAAGCACTTGCCCATACCAAGCCAAAGTGTCCTTCCCTATACAGACATCCTGTTTTGGGGAGATTAAACCCTGGGGAAAATCTTTCAAACATTTCTAAAAATAAAATCTTGCTTCTTATTCTCTGCCAAACCAAATTACCAGTATTTTCCCTATATAAAGACTCCAATAGCATTGTTATTGGGAACTCAGCTGCTCTGAATATGAAAATTCACCCAAGAAATACAATAAAAAAAGACAAGAGGAGCAAAAAAGAAAGTATTATTCTAATACACTTCAGGCACATGGCCAGGCAGCTTTCATGTAGTTACAGGGAGATGGACAAGATGACCTGGACTATATGCCTTTTCTTCTCTATCAAAAATTGCTATGGTTCTATGATTACGTCAAGCAAAATCATGCTTTCTTCAGCCTGCAAGTGGTGCCAAATGTTATCAGTATGGAAAGGCAGGACATTTAAACTGCTCAAGCAGGTGAAGTCAGTCACTGATATTATTTTCCAGAGTGCTGATAGTGGCTGTTCAGCTAATCCAGTGCGTAGACTGCTTTGCTATATTGTAATGATATTTGCACCCCTGGAAGACAGCCACAAGCTATTGAAATGATGCTTGATAATGCTTCTGTACCAGTTCCACTTCAATTGACCTGCATGCAGTATTATCAAAATGCTCAGTTTATAGAACCTAAGCTATATTTATGTCTCCTTGATGGAAAAGAAAAATCAGTCCCTAAACACAGTGACCTTTCTGTGTAAGTTAGCAATGACACTTTTCTTGAGTGCAAGAGGGAAAAATTCACTTTGGGGGCTCTCATTCTTTTCTCTGTTATTTTACAGCTAAAGACTGCTAATGGACTGTCCTTCACTTCTGCATAGAGCAACCCTAGTGTTTGACCCTATCTTGTAGATGACAGGTCAAAGACAGGTTGATGGGTGGGCCATAGAGTGGATTTTTATTAGCATAACTCAGCAAGCTATTGTTCCTATTTTTAACATAAAACCCCTCAAGTCCAGAAAAGTAGAGACAAGCCTAACAACCCAGCTGTCAGACAAGGAAGAGCTGTACAATACAGTAAGTTTACAAATGGCCTACTGGTATGTAGCAAAACCTTTGTGCTCTACTGAGCTCAGGTGAATCAGGGCCAAATGTGGTAGAGAATCTGGTAGGGAAGGGTACAAAAGGGAATCATTAGCTGTTCTGACTACCGTGTAGCCGAGCCTTGTCTACATGAACAAGAAAATTTAGCAGGAGTGGATCTGTGAATTGCAACAGTTGGTTTTGAGACACCTACATCAACCTAGTTCAGACATTTTGCTTTGGACAAGATTTAGGCTGCACTTTTACATTTTCATTGGTGATAAAGGCACATTTAGCATGTATCCTGGGCAGTTCTTATGCTGCAGTTTTCCTTGAAAGAAAGCCAGCTGCACACACCAAAGCTGCTTCCTGAACCAGGTCAACATGCAGGAAGAGGAGAAGGCTTTTGCGTTTGCTTCAGACGCTTGCTGCTGCTCTGATCCAAAATCCTAATGCAGAGGCAGCCACATTCCCTGAAGAACCCCTGCTTGACATCTGGGTTTTCTTTTTATTTTAAGCACAAATAGATTTAAAAAATAAATAAAACAAATACCCTCAAATATCGATATTTTATAGATATTTTAAGTTTCTCAAGCCTCACCGCAATTAATTTCCTTTTGCCTTCACATTCTCAAGTCTCTTGTATGATGTGCCCTGGCTGAACAATAGATGGTGTTATACCAGAGCAATGGTGACATTGTACTTAAACACAAGGTTCCAGCATCTGATAAGAACACATGAACATCTTTTGTAATCCTCCAGTCCAACCAATCCCAAATGCCCTCAACAACTCAAGGGACTAGAAGAAAGAAGCCTTACTTCAATGAAACCAAGACAAATGCAAGCTTAGAAGCTACAGTTGTGCATGAGAATTTCAGAATTCCTTTCTGGTTGTTTTGCTTGAGCTTCAAAACAAAGGGGAAAATAAGCTTAAATTCCACTTAAAACTGCAGCCTTTGCCTTTCCTCCAGTAACTTTAATTTTTTTTTAATCTGCACACTGACACTCATTGTAAATGGAATTCAACCCAGTGCAGAACACTAGTCAAGCTCCTAAATTTTGCTCAAGGCAGGGCAGAGAACCATAAGTAGGTTTTCTCTGCAGGGTTGAATTTATTCCAAAATTAGATGCCAGTGTCATATCACTACATTTCTGGGCAATATAACTAATTATCAAATACAAGATCTGAGCAGAAATGAAGAAGCTTCAGAAAATGTCCTGGTGAGCAATTAGTGTTTAAAAATCTGAGATTTTTTTTTTTTTTTTGGTTGTTTGATAGATGATAAATTTTCTGGGCAGGAGTATAATTTCTGAATTAAATAATGCCTGAAATAGGCTGGCTTTGTGCCTGTTGTGTGAATATCTTGTTTGCTTTGTCACTTTAATTTTCCATTATATTATTGTATGCTGACTACTTTTTTGTTTATTGAAAATATATGCATGACATTAATTTCATTATCCTATTCTGCATGCAAGCATGCATTACATTTGCAAATGAAGAAGTCGTAAGGAGAACTAAATTCAGTAAAAGCGTTTATTATGCATGCATAACCAAGCAAGTTCTTGTTTTAGCACAGTACATCTTGAGCAGTTGTGATGAGGATTGCCAGGATTTAACTATGGGTTGCATTAATAGAATTTTTTTTTTAAGTATCTGCTGCAGGAAATATTTTAGTTCATAGACCTCTGCATGTTTTATCTTGAGTAGCAGCCAAAATTGTTATATTTATTATTAGACTGAGTTAAAATCTGAAACAGAGAAACTGGGGACGAACGTATTATTAAGAGATAATTTGCTGTCTTAAACTCTCATTATTGTAAGTAGTCTCCTCTTTTATGGCATTTTCTGAAAAAAAGCTGTTTTTCACTATTAACCATAAAATCAAAAATTATGAAAACAAGAATTTTTTGCACTTAAAATAATTTCAAATATTCATTCCCATAAAATCTGCCCTCTGCTGTAAATTTCAAGATATTAATACTATGCAGGAAGTGATGGCGCCATTTGTTCACTTGAAGTGACTTGTGAAAATACAGGTTATTAGGAGAGCCAAATTGGTAGCAGGGACCAATAGTAACACTATTTTTCCTTATGGTAGAGTGTAATGTTGAAGCATTATTTAGATTTAATGATGCCAAGTTCTTATAACTTACATACAATAATATCATATATAAATTTAAAATATTAATAACATAATTAAAATTAGTACTGTAAAATTAACATTAATGTGATATTATATAGAGCATATTTACATCACTGTTTTACTACTCTTATAATAGTGTTATAATATGCAATATATTTATTAGGTGGAACTATAAAATAGTTTTGTAGTTGTATTATACATACTATACTACAGACACTAAAGAGACAAAAGTTGAAAAATGTGTATCAATATGTTGAGGTTTCTTTACACCCAGATAATTAGTGGGAAGATTTTCTTTCCATCATCTTCCGTGGCTATGTTTTCCCTTGTAGATTTCCTCCAGTGTTTTGACATTTCTTCCTTTATTTTCCAATCATTTTTTTTGTAATATTTTTCCATGCTTTCTAGATATCTTCACTCACTAAAATTATTGAAGATATAGTTATGCAGTTCACTGGGCTAAGGGTGGAACATGGGGTGCTATTTCTGGCACAACTGCAAACCTACAGACAAATCTTATTCTCATCATTCAGTTCTGGCTTTCACTTTCTCCATGGTGCTGGAAGCATTTAGTTGTACTGAACTCCTCTGTCCCCTGGGTGATTAGAAAAGGAACATGAATAAATGCAGTACCACGTTCCCAAATTGAACAGAAAATGCACGTTGTAGTGGGCAAGACATGAAAGGGAGGCCAGGTTTGCAAGGAATTGCTTGGCTATTTAACTTTAGGAAGGCATCTCAATCCCTGAAGGAAGGACACATAAAGGCCCATTTCTTCTCCTGTTACTTCCAGATGATGTCTCATTCAACAAGCTGGATTTACACTGGGCTCACAAGAGGCAGCTCTGATGGTGCTGCAGCCCTGCAGGGTCCAGGGAGGTGCAGACAAGTCCTGTGCTGTAAAGCTGAGCACGATGAGGCCAAAGTCCTGGCACTGTACTCAGTGTGGAAGGCTGTCAAGCTTCAGAATGAGGTTTTGAATATTAAATGTAAGTTAATCCAATCATATGACAAATTGTCTTAGAGATGAAGACAGAGATGACCACATACATCACGTATGGACATAGTTGGTTTTTTATTTCTCTCTGTTAAGCATATAGAGCAATTCCAGCAAAATTTGTCACAGTTATTCTTCTAGAAGAGGATAGGTATTTTGAATATATGAAAATACGGAATTCATAACTGGAACTTTCTATATAGAGGTCACTGAATGTGGTTGAGCGTCCAGTTTTTAAGAGCTGTGTTCCTCTCAAAAGGGGAAAAAGAAAATTTTTGGGGTAGCAGTAAGTGCCATTATGAAGTTTGAATCACTTGGTTACACCTGTCATGATGCAAATGAAGGCCTGCTTATTTTTAAATTACTACAGACTTAACTTCCTGGATTAACTAGTCATAGTCCTAATGAATTGATTCAGAACTTCTTTAGAAATTTCCCATGGAACAGTACTTATACTAAAAATGGTGGAGACTATCTCTAAATAAAGGCAATCAGATCTGACAGAAATATTATTTCCTGTACATTTCTGCAGTGCACTCATGTTACTCCCCACATGTGTGGGAGATAGTTCCACTAGTGAGAGACATGTCCTGTCAAATAGCTGTTGATATCAGTGTGAGCCAGCTCAAAATAATCCAGCTACACATCAATACATCAAATCTTGTTATGGCTAATTTTCTGTTGGGTCTTCCAGACAGTATGTTGACAGTGTAGAGAAAAGCTGTTCAGGGATGGAAGTTAACTGCTGTAGACCGAAATCACCAGCAATGGAAATTCACTAGAATAAGTTGCTTTAAACCAAAATGTAAGCAGTGAAGTGTCAATGGAATGGATACGAAATAATGAGGTTTAGAAACTGTGGCAGTAGAAAGTTTGTGCAGAAGGGAATTAATTACAAGACAAACACCATATAACATAACTCCCCCAGGCTTATTAATATACTTGCTATGAAAAGTTGTTGGGTTTTTTTCTGCCCATCCGCATTAATTCTTTGTTAAACTTTGCATTCATATTCTAAGTACCAACTCAGTCTGATTTACCCAATAGTTTCTTGTTTGCATTCAGATTGGTTGTGGGTATATGCATGACATTACACAAAACACTGAGTGTGGTCCCCAGACCCTCTCAGGCAATACAGTAAATTCTCAATGTACTAGAGGACTGTGGTGTTGCAAGAATCATAAATTCCTATAATATCTTGAGTTTGAAGGGGCCAGAAGGATGATCAAATCCGACTCCTTGCTCTTTTCAGGACTGCCAAAAAATAAACCATGTGACAAAGAGTGTCCAGATGAAAATATTCCTTTGCTTCTTCTTTCATACATAGTTATGTAACCAAGCATCATTCTAGTGAAGCCAGTGACAAACCACTGAGATTATAATCATGATTTTTGTTTGTTGCATTTTATTTAAGAACAGACAGTTTACTATGTAGGTTTCAAATACTGGAAGGAAAGGTCTCATCATTAATTCATTGAGTCATCTATTTTAATTAAATCAAGAGTTAGAGAGCTCATACACTTGTATTCATGTTCATTAAGGAAATGCACCATTACCAAATAAGATTGTTCATTGTTTCATGACACAAATGGTCAGACTAATAGGCTATAAAAATCAAAGTTAGGAACTACTTTTATTTACTTATGTTGTATTAAAATCATTAAATATTCAATGCAGAATCATAGTTAAAAACATAAAGAAGAATCCAGGGCATCTGTAATGGGTATAATTTCAGTCATTTCTTTAAGACTCATTCTTTAGAAATGTGACACAGTAAGGCAAGAAATTTAATGATGGTACTCTTGGAGCTGAGAACTCCCCATTTGTATTTATAATAGGTGATGGTGAAGCCAGAAACATTCTTTCAAGTTGAGAGATGCCAGCCTGGCTCATTTTTCTGAAATCAAGCACCTCTACATTGCCCTGTGTTCAGTAAATTCATGGGATTAATGGAAACCCCAGGAGGCCTCATTTTACAGCATCAAGCAGCAATCAGCTGCTTGAGTTGTTGTCTCAGGAAGCCCCAGGTCTCCGCAGCAGCACTACAAGTGCTCATTACGTCTGGGTAACATATTCCCAGCCAAGAGCTCGTGACAGAATTAGCCTTATGTCATATAGTTTATTCATTTGAGGGAAGATAAGGATGGATCATCTTTTATTTGTTCAACAAAGTATCTGTTTAAGATCTTTTGTGTCCCAGATACTGACATGTTATTTTAAATTGCATGTTGTATTATCCAGTTCTGTTCCTAATACCAACAATCATATATGATTAATTCAAGAGCACAATAAATGTTTGCTATCAATTTGGTAATATATTAATATTTTACTCACAAAATACCATACTACAGCAGAAAAGAAATGTAGTTTATGCTTATAAACAAGTACTTTCCTTTTCCAAACCTTGTTTTTTGGGTTTTTTTTTTCAAATCTGCCTCTACTCACACTCCCTTTTATTAATTTGAATAATTTCGGTAAATCCCCCTGGATTTAATTGTATCTTCCTTTTTGTTTGTTTTGCTTTCCCATATATTATGCTTGTTATAGCTGGATCTTATGCTGTCATTAGAATCAGTAGCAAAGCTCCCATTGAGTCCAGCCATGCTGAGCCGTGCCAGAGCCTGGGCTGGAGGGGGAGGCAGCTACAGCTGTGGTTTGTTACGCAGCTTCTGGAAAGGCACTTCACCAAGATGTGAGGGATAGGGTGCAGCATTTTAGGCCAACATGTTTTGACAGCCCTTCATGCTCTTTTGCAACATGTCCTTAACCTGGGTGATAGCGCAGACAGAGAAGCTGGTAAATGGCACAAGGTGTCACAACTGATTGTGGGCATGGGGGTTTCTCCACACCCTTGTGAAGCCCAGGAATTTGCTCTAAAGATATATTCTGGCTAATTTTTTTTTCCTATGAATAAGTAATTAAAAATATTGCAGACTTACAGCAGATTAATGAACACCACTACCAATTATACAGCCTGGTAAACACAGAAACTGGCAGGAAGGACCTATATAAATAGAAGGCAAGAGAACAAAGGTGCAAAGTCACACAGGATCATCTGTAAATCAAGCAGGATATCATGGGATGTAAAGATTCTGTTGTGTACCCCTGGAGTTGTTGTACACTGAGCATGAAAACTGTGAATAAAAACGCTTGGCACTTGGGTACCTGGGCTGCTACCAGGGGTTTGGTTATTCCTGCATCATGGCTGAAGAGCACAGGATGGAAGAGTGTTTTACTTTGGAAATTGCCATAATCGTGCCATTAATCTACAAGTCTCCATTTGTATTTAAATTTAACTAATTTTACTGCCATGCGTGCTGCCGGGTGAGTTTCAAGCCATAAGCACTTGGCTAAAATAGAAGTAGAAAAAGTCTTCCTTCCTTCCTTCCTTCCTTTCTTCCTTCCTTCCTTCCTTCCTTCCTTCCTTCCTTCCTTCCTTCCTTCCTTCCTTCCTTCCCATCACACTCACATCTTTCCTATCTCACTCTCTCTCTCTCACACATGCATTTTTTCCAATCAGAGTGCAAATATTATACTTTCATCTAAATTAAAAGATTCTTTTTTGCTTTAGGTCAGGTTATGGAATTTTAGCTTGTATAAAATTGCAGAGTTAACAAAAAAAGTATATAGAATTTTATAACTTACATGAACGCATTTGAGGAGCTGCAGAAGAAGAGAGATTATATGCTTGTGTAAATAAACTTTGTTTTTCTATTTGGACTTCATAGGCAATTTGAAATTCTTTCTTTTTCCCTTGGATAACCTCAAATGCTGAGAAAAACTAAAGCTTTAATAAATCAGTGTTCTGGGCCTCTGTTTAAAAAATAAAAATAATTTTTAAAAAAAGACTACATGAAAAGCTAATGTGCATAAATTCCCTGATTTCTGGTTAAAATCTTGTCATCAAATTCTACACAATTCAACAATGATGCAATATAGTATGGATGAGTTTTAAGAGAAGGTGAACAGTATAAATATAATTCAAATGTATGATTAATGCTTATCCTGCAAAGCAGTTTCTGAAGTAGATTGCAAATATACATAATATAGGAAAATGAATCGACCAATCTGGATTTACTAATATTTTATTCATATTGTATCATAAAATTAAAAATTATTCTCTGTTGCTAAGAGCAAAAAACCCCACTGATATTAGATATATTGCATCATTTATGATATTGAATAAGTCTACATTAGCTGGTTTTAATATTACAGTATCTGGAAAGAAAGAGTACAACAATATTAAAAGAGATTTAAATGTTTAATGCTATTGGTATTAAAGACTATAAAAAGCTATCTGATATGATTAGCCTGTATTTTTTTAAAAAAGGCACTTAATAAAAATGGTTTTAACAGCCATATATGAGTGGTGTGATAACTATTATTATGCTCGTATCAAATGCTGTATTTCCTACACAACTACTGCATGATCAATATCATTTTGCAATGTGCTTTTAGCTAGCTCAAATGTAAAAGCCACTACATATAAGTTAAATTCTATTATGTTCTATAGAAGAAGCCTTTAGGTCAAAATGTACGAAGATCTTTAAATATGTCAAGTACGTTTAATCTGAAAAGAGGTGACAGACAAATACATCACACAATCCATTAAATGCAGTGCTAGAACATGCATTGTGCTCTAAAAATCGCAAGTGGAAAAGCGAGAATGGTAGGAAATAAATGGAGGACTAACTCTTCAGATTAATTGATAATACCTCACTCATCAGAAAAGGAGTAAAAGAAATGAACACCTGAGAGGAGGAGAGAGATAGTAGTATGAATCAGTGAACAAATTGAAGGAATTGACTTTGAATAGAAGCCAGACAAAAATGTCACAATCAGATTCTCTGAAGGACTCGCGATTGTGCTGAAAAGTGGGACTATAAGAAAAAAGTGAATGATGGGTTTTTTTCTTCTTCTTAACAGGAACAGTTCTTCTGCCCAACTTAAAACAACTGTTCTATTCTATTTCTATTCTACATTTTTCACAGTCATACTGTCATGTAAATTCAGTGAACCCCTTAGTAGGGAGTATATTTAGAGCAGTTACACCAATTGCCACATCTGCAGAGTAGCTGGAAATATATTGAGATCCTCTATAATTTTTTATCTTTTTAATCTTACACATGAAGCTCTTAGAATTTGCTTTTAAATGCCTAGAATATAACCCTAACTGTAAGAAAAGCACATCCTTTTCCAGTTACCCCAGAAATTGTTTCATCCTCTACCACCAGTAATTTTGACTGTTCTGATGCCCTTTGTGTTCTCAGGCTGTCCTTGAGTCATATTTCTTCATCTTCTTATGGCTGTTGCTCTAGACACCGAATTGCAACATTTTTTATTTTTTTCTTTAATGGCAGCATTTGTATTTTGAAATTGTTCTTTAATGACTTTGTGCTTGGAAATTCTTTCAAAGCAATAAGTCAAATGCTAATGCTAGCATTAATATAGGGCATAGATTAACAATGAAGCTCAGAGATAAAAATCAAGCAGCATCACATTAATCATTGAGCAGATCTAGTGTAACTTCAGATTTTCCTAAATCTTCAAATAAAATTTAGTCAGCCAAATTGCATCATATATTCCCCCTCATAAATATATCATGCTTCATCTTAAAATGACACCTGCAACTTCAATGTGAAAGTTGTCCTTAAGTCTTTTCCATTGATGGTGAAAAATCTTATGGGTTCCAGCCTAAATATACTGAAGGCTTTATATATATAATTTGGTCTTTATACCTGAGTGTATTTCCCAGTCTATTTGGAAATTGTGTATTTGCTGTATTCAATTTAATCTGCGTCTCACTTGTTGGTTAATACATGGAAGCAGATCCTTTATCACCTTCTTTTACAGCTGGGAGTTGCCCTGACTCAGGTGCAGGACCTCACATTTGGCATTGTTGAACCTCATGACGTTCACATGAACACATTTGTTGAGCTTTTCCAGTTCTCTTTGGGTGTCATCCCATCCCTCAGGCATGTCAACCCCACCACTCATCTTCTTGTCACCTACAAGCTTTCTGTAGGTGCACTTGATAGCACTGTGCCATCAATGATGTTATTAAACAGCAGTGGTCCGAGTATGGGCCAGTGGGGACACTGTTCATCACTGATCTCCATTTTATCCCTTGATTTTCTCAAATTGAACTTTCTTTCCATTTATGTTTTTCCACTCTATTTTTAATATCCTCTTTAAGCTGGCTGTTTATCCCAGAACTCTTATTTATGCACTGCATGAAATTCCAGGTAGTTTTTTCTTAGTTAAACAAATTATATTTTGATAATTACTTTATCATGGTTTAACCCCAGTTGAAAACTAAATTACTGTGAAGAAAATTAACTATATTGCAGCAAAAACCAGGGCATACTTCCTTTTAGATATATCCCTTTTCAATATAAAATGATCTAAACTCTCAAATTTGATTAATTATATATTTCTCTAAAAATTACACTGAACACATACAATTTTGTATGTAACTTACAGTTAGGTATCTAATTACCTTTGCAGGTCAACTCTTGATCCCCTTTACAGAAAATCCAATATATGCAGCTCCCTCAGTTCCACCAGTTTCTGAAAATGAGGAGAAAAATGTTGAATCACATTGGGATGTTTGAAAAAAACCCCCTATATGCACAACAAAGATTTTTAGTGGTTATATTCTCCATTTATAATGTTGAAAATGTGTATAGAAAATCTCAAAGGTCAACTCTTTTATAAAGTTACCAGAAGCAGCGATTCATCTTAGAAAATAAGAGATTTTCTGAAGATCTGAATAGACCTACTTCTTTTCTTTCAATTCTTTTTTCCTATAAGCTTTGTTACAATCAGCAGTGATGATTTTGATAATAAGTAGGTTAGGAATTGGTTTACATGTCCTATTAGTCCCAGCATGTTTATACTGTGAGAGGCATGTGGGACCTGCTAAAAGCATTGCACTTCTCAGCATTCTAGTAGCAAATGGATGTGCATATAATTGAAAATGTTGCAGCAATCGGCTGAGTGTGAGAAATATGAAGATGTATTTATTTGCAGAAGTTAGGTATTGCCTTCTATGACTTAGCTGTGAATGACAGTATTTACTGCCTTTGAAGGAAAAATCCTTTGCAATAGATAACTCTGTAATTCCTCACTGTAGATCTCACAGTGGCAGAAACTATGCACAGAGTTTTCAAGGTGGAGAATGGCAGAACGTATGTGAGATAAATGAAAATGTTCTGTACTGCCAGCTATTGCAGTTGAACAAATCACTTGCTTTTTATTCTATCTCCACATCTAAATTTCCCTAAGAAAGACTTTAGGAAAGAGAACAGTCTTTTCCACGGAGAAAAAAAAGGGAGCTTTCAGGGAAAAGTTCATTAATTTCAACCAACCTGATGTTCATTTACACATCCTAAGATCAGAACATTTTTGTGGTAACTCGAGTTTCACACTGCACGCAAGTACTTTGATTACTTCCTACATTCTATCACCTGCCTGTTGAGTTTTAGGGGTCTTTTAAAATCTATCTCACTCTAGCTGCAGAAGAAAATATATAAGGACTTAAAAATTATGTGCAGCTATCCCTAAAACTGGTGAATGAGGAAGATGTGGTAAACGAGCACTCAAAATGAAGGTTCTAAAATTGCTCTTTCTACACACCTATGCACAGGTCCTGACTACCCAGAGATGTTCTGTACCAACCTGGGCAATTCTATACATTTCCCTCAAAAATGTTATTTGCAAGTGCTCACATTAATGATCCAATGAAAATATGAATTACAGATTGAGATCTAGTTTGCCTAATTTGTGCATGTAACTTACTTTTAAACCTCTTTTCCCTCTCTTCTGCTCAAAGATCTCTCATGTACATCTATGCTTTTCTTGAATTGTAGGAAGTGAACTGTCTCAAAGGCTTGGGTCTTCCTAAAAAAGCACATACATCCCAGGGCAAACTGTCCCTATGTCCATACTTGCCCTGAGTCTCAAGTCTGTCTGTTACTGTCAGGTGTAATTATTAGGTTTGTTTTGATTTCAGCCTGTATAAAGTGTAAGGGTTACATTAAACCACTGCTGGGGTAGTTCTTTTGTGGCATGAAAGTTTTTATGGCATGAAAGGGTTGCTTTCCTTAGGAAAAATCATTTGGGTTTTCCTAAGGCTCTACAGGGCATGGAGAGTTTTGTGGTGTCTCATCTTTGCTGCCTGTAGAGTGTGGTCCCTGCACTGAATGTTATTCTGGAACTGCAATTGTTTTTATCTCAAATGGAACTCTGAAATGAAAAAGCCTGAGAATGAACTATCACACATGGAATGGGAATGATAGAGGGCCAGGTTCTAGAAGCCAAGTTATTTGCTAGTTTAGATGTATCAAATAATATTTTACAGCTGACATTTCACCAATACTGAATCAAGTGGAAAAATTACTCTCAGCATCTTACTTATAACATTATAACATTATATTTATAACATTATATTAACATGTCAGAATGTGATTTGCCTTGACTTTCATTGTTGACTTTCATTTAATTTCTTTTCCACTCTAACTCTTGGACCTTTTTCCTTGCATTTGCATTTACTCAGCTATTCACTATCCCATATAGATGAATGTGATTTCCCCCTCCAAAGGGCAGCACTTGACACACATCTTACTGAATTTTAGCTTGCTGATTTAAGACCATATCTGAAGATTACTACAGCAATTTTGAATGTTGATCCTGGTCCCTAAAGCATTTGTATGCCCTGTGCTGTTAATTAGTATAATTCATAGATTTAATACATAATCACAATTCATTTTGTCATCTAAATCACTAATGAAAAGATGTTAAAAGTCTTAGGTGTAGACTGTAATCTGTAGCTAATTCTTGTGCTTATATTTGTCCTATTTCTCCTTTAACCTCTACTCTAAGAACCCCCAAGAAGCACTGCAGTAGTTGCATAAGTATTTAATACTTGCATTCGTATCTAATTTGGTTCATGAAATTGTATTTAAGTTACCAAACTCCGATTGCTTATGTCCCCGAAGAGGGAACAGTCTGTCACTTACTGAGCTCTGCATTAATGTGAGTTAGCTCTTCTGTCACTAATTTTGCGTTCCAATTTAGAAACAGGTAATCAAAAGTGGGCTAATGATGCTATAATTTTCTCATGTTCTATTACAAGCGCCCTTCATTTACTTTTTATATTTATAGAAATCTATGGGTTTGTAGAAAATTGTGTCTGAAAGTTTTATTGTATCAAGTGACCTACTTTTCACCTTAGTCCATTTGAACATAGCAGATATATTTACTATCAGTTACTGAGACAAGAAATGTGGTATTGTTTTGTCTAGATCAGCATCCTTTAATGGCCATGCAGTCTATTAAATATCTATTACAGATTCTGGATTTAATAAATTACTTCTAATTGACTAGATGTCAGTGGCAACATGCAAGAAAACTCAGTTACATGGGATTTTTCATTGATTTTCCCTATATTAGAAAATGAAACCATTAATTGCATTTTCACAATAAGAAGCATACTGCAAAAGTAGCTGCTAAGTGAAAGCACTTCTAGCCTAACATGCGATAGAAGTATTTTTTTAAAAATTAATCCAATATATAAACAATTATTACAGTTATGTGCCTCTGTGGGTCAAATTGATGTGAATGCAATTACAATCTATAATACAAAGCCATTTTGCAGGCTTCTAGAAAAAATGCATTCAGATACAGGTTCTGTACTTGTTTATCTTTGTACACCACACTGCACCCAGCACCACAGAATTTGATTGACCCATGGTTCCTAGGAGTTCTTACCTACAAGGATGGCATCACCTCTGACATCACCTTACACCACTGCTGTCCATGACTCAAAGGCAGAGCTGCTAACTTATATTGCCTTATAAATATACATATGTCTACCCAGGTTATGTGCCAGTACTGTGGAGGGTATGATCCAGAATCAAGTTTATGAGACTACAATACTTATATTCATTACCACTGAAGATCCACAGCTCAAAATGCTTTGGTACATCTTTCCTGCTTGCCTGTGTCTGAATTGGTGTGATCAGGCCTTCATGCTCATGTGTCTTTTCTACAGGTGTAATTTTGTAGATTTTCTTTCATGTGATCACATTTATCGTACCAGAATTGACCATCAGTCTATATAATCCTAGTGAGATGATTTCAGAAGTCTGGATGAGAAAATTCATTTGACTATGCACAATTTAAAGTAGTGCAGGAAGTTCCTATATCTTTGTAGGGAAAAGAGAAATCCATGACCTTTGTAAAGTGTGTGATGTGGCATTCATTTTTCCTGCATCTGATCAATAAGCAAGCAGGAAATTATATCTTTTGCCATGGCAGACAAGCATAATTAAGCAATAAGGCAATGGAGGTAGTTGTGATTATCTTAGGATGCACCTGGGAGCTGCCTTGTTGCTATTTTAAAACATCTTTATGTGAAGGGAACTGTATTAATTTCTGCTGAGAAAGATAAAGTTGGCAGTTCAGAATGCTCATGAGCAGCAGTTTCAGTTGTGCTTCACAGACATTAATGTGGTGTGTTCACCCCGAACAATTAGACTTCTCCTTCAGCAGAAGCAAAGATGAAGCAGGATGTAAACATCTAATTGACAGTTCAGACCTAGCAAAAAAAAAGCACAACCCCTCCCCCAAAACAGTTACGCTTTGGCTGGCTTCCAGTGAGTGCAAAACTTACATTTTTACCAGTTTAGAATAAAAATATGTTGCCTCCAACACTTGACTTTCAGGGAAGACATCTCTGCATAATTAATAGTATTGCATCCACATTCTAATTTATGCATTTTAATTATATCAAAGGCCTGGTGAATAATTAATGCTAGCAAAACAATGGGTCTGAAGCATGAGCTGAAAAGTATCACTTTTTAATGGGCTCTGTAAATTTAAATAACTAATGAAAGCTATTTAACTATTTGATTGTGAGAATATTTCTCCTGATACAATCAAGTATTACTACCATAATTGAGCAGCCTCTCAACTGGAGAAATGTTAGCTCAGGCTAGCTGTTCTCTCAGTGTATCGTAGTATATTGACCCACCTAAACTATACTCTTGCAGGGAAGAGATTTATTTGGATATTTCCCCTCTGGGAGGGACTGGCATATCATTGATATCATCTATAAGATGTAAAATCAAAATTCCAGGCACAGTGTTCCCCTTTGACCGCCTGTCTTCAAGTAGGTCAGTTCATGCAAGTTTCATGGGGAGATTTAGAATTGAATCTAAAGAAATACAATATAGAATATATTATCTTTGAGTTCAGCAATCTAAGAATTAAGGATGTAGGCCAGGTTAGTAATTTAGAGCCTTGCAGTAGCTAGAGAGAGTTAGAATCTCTGGAGAATTTAATCTCATCCTAAAATGGGTTTTTGAAATAGATGGGATTAATAACCATTTGGCACTGTCTAGCACTTTTCTGTTTCTTACAGAGGAAGCTTAGGATCCTGTCTTACCTATACACCTAACTTGTAGACAGCCAAGTTTAATCTCACTAGCAAAGGCAGCCTCTAAAACTGTGGCTCAGAAAAGACCTACTCACACCAATCTAAATGTGTAAAGACCAGAGCAAAGCAGAAGGGCTCTCAGCACAGAGCTGTGCGAAGCTCAGCATATCACATTGACAAGCAGCATCCAGTTGCTTGGCCAAGTCTCAGACTTGAAGATTGTCACTCACTAAGAAAGTCCTTCCCCCTTTGAAGGGCTCAAAATGTACATTCATGTTGATCTGCCATACCCAAAGAGCAGCCTCCACCCTGCTCTGGTCCCTGGAGCAGTGCTGGGCAGTGTGAGGTGCTAAGAGCAGGCTGTCCCAGACGTGCAGTGTGTCCTGGCTTTGGTGTACTCTGAGTTTGTCACGCAAAGAGTGGTGAAAGCATGTGGACAGCAGACAACACTGCATAGCATGGAAAACCTGGCAGCACAAAATACTCATTTCTTTAGGAGAATAAAACGATACAGCAAATGATGAATTGCTGCAATCCCTGGCAATATATTACATACACTCAAGAAATATCAGCTTGTCATTATGAATATAAGATGAATAGCTTCTACCAACTTTTTTTGTTCTTGTTTTCCATGTCAGAAGTTTGCACTTTAATGCAAAATTTTTAAGGAAGGGTCATAACAATAACAGTATAATGAAGGACTTCTAAAAGAAGTAAGATTGACAAAGGCTGCTGCCAATTTTGCATATCAGGCCCTTTATTTAGGTGCACTGATTTGAGATCAGCAACTTTTGACTCCTATGTTTGAAGTTTTCTCTTTTTACCTAATATTATGTATTGAATCGAAGTATTTGACTCTCTATAGCACCCACTTGTGTCACTGGGGAGATATGGAGGGTGACTATGTAGCAACTAATCGTGTTTTCCCTGTTTTCAGCTGTGTTTGCATGAGCCTGGACATGAGCTAGTGCTCTCCTCAGAGGCTGTGGCCTGTGTCAGGTTACTTTCAATTTGGGTAGGCTGGATGGTGTGTTCCCACATGCAGATGTTGGGAAGGACAGGGAGGAATGGAAAAGGCTCCTGCAGAGCTGGCTCTGCTCCAGGGAAATCTCAGCCAGCCATAACAATCTGCTGCCTGGTCCCACTGAATATTTCATAGAGGGTAGAAAGTGGAACACAGAAGAAAATCTGCCATAATATCAGATTAAACCAGTTTATTTCTTGAGAGCAACACTGCCTGAAGGAGCAGACAGATGTTGGGGCAATCTGAGGCTGGTGTCAGAGTTAACGCTGGGGGTTCACTTGTTCTTCACCGCTCGGCTTCCCTGCCCAGGAGCTAGGCACTATCCTGATGCTATTCCTCTGCACCCCATTCCTCTCTATTCTTCCTGCTGTAGAATCTACAATGAGTAGTAAGAACAATTCCCGAAGAAACACAACTCTTTTATTAAATCCAGTTTAAGACCAAAACCTCCTTAGCATGTTTGGGATGGAGTCTGGTGTTTTAGCTGTCTGGGGCTTGTAACAGGGAGGATGAAAAAGCTGCTGAAGCAGCAGTTCACACTCTCAGCTGAAGGGTCTCCCTTTGCTTCTGCCCCTGCAGGACTACGCTGAGAAGGAGAAAGCTGCAGCCAAGGCCCTGGAGGATGTGAAGGCGAACTTCTACTGTGAACTGTGTGACAAGCAGTACCACAAACACCAGGAATTTGACAACCACATCAATTCTTATGACCACGCTCACAAGCAGGTAAACCTGACAAATGTCTCAAACCTGTGACAATGGTCTCTCTTCCCTCCTCATTGATTGTGGGAGGTTTCTAGATCCACTCAAGTATAAGACAATGCATCATTTGGTGTATTCAACTCTAACATGCTACTTTCCATTAAAATAAAATAGAAAATACTCATATTTAGCACAATTTCTTTTAAGCTACTCTGACTGAAAAAAACCTCCATCTGTCGTTCTAGATGCATGCTTAATATCAATGTCCACACTTAATTTGATATATTTAAATGTATATTTACATAATAAACATAGGCAGGGGAAAAGACCACTTCCTCAAATAACCAGACTCCTCTTTCGGATGCAGAAGGCATATGACCATGCTGTTTGAAGCTGGTTCTGCTGTTTTAAGGGAGGAAAAGTGCTTGTTTATTTTTTTTTTTAAAGCATCGGTTTCTGGGGTTAAAATCTAGGTCTCATAATGTTTCTCAGGGTGAAATACATTTTGCCTTGCATGCAGGACAT
This sequence comes from Vireo altiloquus, assembly GCA_013396875.1. Classification (NCBI taxonomy): domain Eukaryota; kingdom Metazoa; phylum Chordata; class Aves; order Passeriformes; family Vireonidae; genus Vireo; species Vireo altiloquus. The sequence continues at coordinate 77,690 of VZRF01012990.1, read as the reverse complement.
GATATAAAAATAAACCCTAATGAGATGTTGGATTCCTGTAAAAAGATAATAAGTACAATTTTTATCACTGTTTTTGTATCAATTTTATTACATGTGTATGTGGTAGGTATATTCTACCCATATGTGCCTATTAACCTTATTTCCTGCATCCTAATTTTCCCCCAATATCAGCAAAACCCATATTTCAGTTGTCAATATGGAAGGAAAATGCAATTAATTCATACAAACACTTCAGAATTTAAAGGAAATGGTTTGCAAAGTTCAGGAATCAACATTTATGAACCTCTGAAGTGACAGATCACATCTGCTGACCTGGAATACTAGGCACATGTAACTAGATTCCATAGATGTATTTTTTCTCCTGTATTTCTGCTAGTGCTTGCATTTAAGTGCTCGAGTATTGCGTGCATCCAAGTTGCCAGGGAATTTGTGTCCTCTGTGTGATCACACTTGTGGGTTCACGGGGGTCAGGAGCTACCTCACAAATACGTGAAACCATCAGAAGCTGCAGGTACTTCTGACAGAAGATTAGAAATAACAATGTTGAATAAAATGAGCAATGCTAAAGGCAAAACTCCTCATTCTCCCTAAAAGCAATCTTACTGTCTTTTGCAGTATCACAGAGGATGTAAATCACCCTGGAATTTTCTGTGAGCATCTATCACAGCACTTCATTAAAAAACTGCCTAAGGTCTGCCCACTCATCATGCTGAACCATCCTGCTGAATTCAAGTACCCCAGTCAGTTACCCATGAGTAATAATGGGACATTTTTGTCCCATCACTCCCAAACCAGAGTTACACATTTATCTACTAAATCAAAAGCAATTCCTCTCATCACCCTTCCATTAAGTAGTCCATAAAAATTTTTATAATAATACAAAACAAATGCTTTTCCAGATCCTAAACATGTGACACTAATCCCTATAAATCCCCATTTGCTGCACAAAGGACTTTTTCACCCTTCAGCTGTTTTTTTAAATCATCAGAAATGCATCTGAACTCAAATGGAGCCATTTGTGCTCTTTCCTCTTCACATGCTCCCCCTGCGAAAAGCAGTTTATGCTAAATCAAACAGCCTGCTTCACACACCAGCCATGATTGGGCTGTTGGGCAGGGGAGGTTTTGGCAGGTTTCTGTTATAAAAGGGCTTGTTTAAGCAATAAAATTCTTCCTAATTTTCAGATAAATTTACTGCTTTAAAAGCTGCCAGACATAGTGCTGGAAACTGAGTCTGCACAGAAATGCACGACACATACAGAATATCAACTGGCAGTGCAAGCTCACCTCATCCTGCCCTTTCAATGTAGTTCAGAAGCTCAGTTAGTGCAGGATTAGCTAGCTATCCTCCTGATGTGTCAGGATAATTCATTCTCTTCTCCCCTCCCACTTCTTACCTGGTCAGCCAAGTCTGGGAACAGCATCAGTTTGTCTCTAGGAATAGAGTGGTTGTACCCTTTTCTCTCACTTTTATAGTCAGTCACAGAAAAGCCTCTATTCTTCATACTTTTATCAGAGTAATCTTTTTAAAAAAAAAAAAAAAGTTAATTTATGGTTTCCTGTGTGTTTAGTTATCTTAGTTTCAAAATGTTTATTCTGGGAAGAATAAAGAACATTAGCCCCCCAAAGAGCTTCTTCCTCTGAAGGTATGTTTTCTGTTTCCCAGCAGTAATTTGAGGGTAGCTTTAGTACTCTGCATGGATATGTTCTAAACATCATTCTTCTAATGGAGACTAAATTAAAATGAGACATTCTTTGCATCTCAGTAACAATACAGTGTAGGCCTCCAATGTGATTTCCCATTTAAATGCTACTACTTCATGATTTGTATTAAAGTGGCAATGATGTTTAGGGAAGATAGAAAGGCAGAAAAAAGGATATTGCACTGAGTACTTAATCGTAAGTCTTTTGTCTTCCAGAGGAAACATATTTTATTCAGAGAATTACGGCTTAAATCTCCAAATATTATGGTTTCATAGAATTAATTTTGTGATCCATTTTCTTATAGATTATTTCGACCAGTTGTTATAGCAGGAAGTGCTGAGTCCTAGCAGTTGGTGTACTTCCCATTGCCCTCCCTGTCCTCAGAGGCTGCAAAATGTTCTCATAACAGTCTGGCCTTGTTTGCCTGGCCAGTTTGAACTGGTCTTTCTGCTGTCTTTCTGTGTTAGATTATTCTAAAGCAGTATAGTCAGACAGACTTTCTCTCTCTTTACATACCTTCGTACTTACAGATATAAAAATATGATGTATGTGTACATATGTATGCATAAAATTTTTACAGACCAACAAAGATCAATGCCTACATCTTCATTATCATCTAACACTGTAATGACTCCAGAGAGTTCTAACATGATTTATCTATTTTTGAGTAACATTGTCTGACTGTTAAGCAATTCTTATTCCAGTGGTTGCATTAGTCAAAACATCTTTCCTGACGCACTACAAGAATTTTCCACTGGTATTACCTGCTATTGGAAATTAATGTCTTTTAGTGCAGGGCTGGATAAATTGAACACAGAAAATCTGTCTGATTGGAAGTTTGCACTCCCACCCAGCTTTACCTGAGCTCTCTGTTGTTAAGCCTGATACTTAACAAGGCTGGGGCAGGAGTGTGACTTTCCTAGGGAAAGTCATGTCTCACTGGCCCACCACATATCAGCTAACCTCCTTAAAATCACAGCCTTTTTTCTTTGTGTTTTTTCCTCTGTGTTTTCTCCTATGACTTTATAAAGTCTGTGGCAGCAGTCACAGGGAGTAGCCTATTGATAAATCTGCAGTTTCTCTCCTCAAGCATCGAGGGGAATGACGCTTGCTCTTGCCTGCTCACTTGCAGCAGAAGTTACCTGCATCAGAACGGAGTACTTTGACTCTGCTGAAGCTATCTGCTGAAAAGTACAAGGGTGGTAGGCGTGAATTCATTCAAAAGTGATCAGGATATAGATAACCAAGATAGGCTACTACCTGAAAATTTAATATCTGTGGAAGTAGGCTAAGCTGAAAATAAAGTCTAAGTGTAGTTCTTTTCAACTGTGTTGTGTGCATCTTTAAAATGAAGCCAAACTTGAACAGAGATGTCGATTTGCTTGATATTATTAAATGGAATCTTTTAATAACTCCAGGTCATGCACAGTGTTCATCCATTCAGTTAACATCAAAGTAATTGGAGCTTTCAATATTTTGTATAAATAATCCTTAGCAATCAGCAAGGTTTTTAGATGTCAGCAAATGAGAAAATCAGAAATCTGTTCCAGGTACTGTAATATAATAATTGTGGTGATAATAATAATAATAGAAATAAGCAGCAAAGAAAAACAAGACTGTATTGCCATCTTGGGGTTTCTGATGACAAAGCAAGTCTCTAGTTTTGTTGTCAGAATTTAGCCATACAGTTAAATGCATCATGTTCTCTCATATGATAAAAAATACACACACAAAAAAAAAAAACAAACCATAAAAAGCACCCCACAACATAATTTTAGTGTCCTTGAAGCAGGCAGTACTAAGTAAGCAAACAGAACTTTCACTCTACTCTAGTTTACATGCACATACCTGTATTTCAGTATTTATATCCACGCATACTAGCATTTGGTTATATTTTTGGCATGAGAGTCTGGTTTAGTGTGTACAGCTGTTGGCACTTACTGTTAAGCCTTTATGGTGCTTGTGGATTTAAACTCTAATTCAAGCAGAGATTTAGTTCCTGTTAAACATCAAAGCTAGAAAATATGCTTACATTTAACTAGCATTGCTGCTACCCCTCAGAAAATGCACTCAGATAAAGTAACTCAGAGACAGCTCCAGGAATAAGTGTAAATGCTGAGATCTTGTTAGTTCATCTTGAGGGTGTTTTTTCCAGCATCTCCATGTTTATTGGAGGGAAAAGTAAGTAATGTCTTTGGCTCTAAATTAAACCTCTATTATCCAAACAGTTTTCATTTGAAAGAAAAAAACTGGTTTGGCAATATCTGAGGAATTTCACCTTAGGACCTGGGAAATAAGGCAAATATACTAGGAAATCTTCCTGTGGACAAAGTAACATATTTAGCTGTAAGAGAACACTAATTGCAGACAGGACTACACCAGCATGAAGGCTCACTAACTTGTGCTTGTGTAGTGTCTCCTTTTTCCCCTTGAAAGGCAGGTGGACCCCCTGTTCCTCTGGTGCTCCCACGTGGAGAGGGCCAAGTCGTTCCCTGCAGCCCCTGCTCCTGTACCTCTGTGTCAGGACATCAGCCCTTTAGCAGCTGACCCTTTGCTCCTGGGGTCTGTACTCTGTGGCCTCCTCAGGAAACAAGCTGAATGCTAAAAGACCTCATAATTTCTTGCTCTCAGTTAGCAAGAGGTGCTGTCAGGCAGTCGCCAGGATTCTACTCCTGTAACTCACAAAAATCACCTTGGTTTGACTCCTGTCAAGAAATACATGCGTGGTTGTAAAAAAAACTTTCACACTTCTCACATTCCTAGTAAGAGTAAAGAAAAGGAGTCAAACAAGAGAAACAGTAACATGGTGTTAAATTGCCTCCAACAGCTGGTTTATAAGTGGACTTGAAGTGATACAGGAGTTTTGTGTATGTGGTAGTTACCATCCTCTTTAACTACCAATGGACTGCTATGCTCAAAAGCAACTATCAAATACACAAATTCTTATATGTGTGCAATTAGAGGGTTTAAAATTAGGCCTGGTCCTGAAAACAATTGTGAACTTTCTAGGAGGTAGGCCTATAAGCAGCCTCCCAAAAATAAATTGAAATATTTGAATGCATAAAATGAAGTATGTTTTACAAGAGAGGGGTGTTAGAGTTGAGAGTTATTATTATTTATATTTTCCATCTCCAGAATATTTACCACAAATATCTTTAGTCAGATTGGATGCTTTTGACACATATATCAGAATATTGACACTATGGTTCAATTTAGTCAACAGTTTCACAGATTTTTTTCCACAAAGTATTCTTTAATTTCAGTGAAATGCCTGCTTATTTCTAACTTTAGACAAACCTATTACCAGTTTATATTTTAACTATCTCCATTATACAATTATTTAGAATGATCACCTCTTCCAGTACAACCTTTGTGAGACACTTCTGCTTCGAAACAGTTTTTTTTCTCTTGAATTTGGGGGGTATTGATGCTGAGGAATTCTCAACTCTTATTTGATTTATTCATTATTCTACAATACATATAACAGTTCAATTTTCTCTGCTCTATCCTTTTAAGCACATCTTTCTCTTCCCTTGGGAGCAATATACTCTTTACATTTCTAGTCTAGTCTAGTTTCTTTTTATATGAAGACCAAAGCTAAAGCAAAGAATTCATTTCTATAGTCTATCCCATAATTTTGGAGTCTTTTTGCCTTAAAGACACACTGTTCTCTTGCTCATTGTGAAACCAGTGATTTTCTTGTTGCTGCTTATGCCAATGCCATTTATTACATTCAGTAATTTCTGTTATAGCTTCACACATTCTTAGCTGTTCATCATACATTGATTTTTCAGTGCATGTTCTTGTTCATACTTCCAAAAATTACTTCCACTCTGACTGTATCTGTTCCCAAAGAGCAAGTTTTGGGTAATTTCTTGCTGAACAGTTATGCTTTTTGCACACTGCCTTTTCCATAATTAAAAGTTTTCCTCACTCTTTCAGAATTTGTTCATGTGAATTAACTTCTTTCATTCATCATTTTGGTTTCTAAATTAGTTTTGGTTACAAACAAGATTACCTCACAGTACAGGATTGTCAGGTACAGAACTGAGTGTGATGCTCATAATTAAGGTTTACAGACATTTTGTATCTTAAGAACAAGCTTTCCATTGCTCTTGGTTATTGGGATGAAATATTCTTTATGGATCACAAGCTTTAGTAAACGACAGTAAAAATACATAATATTTGCAAAGTCAAGAATAAAGTGAGAAGGCTTCAGAATCAATACTGTTGGGACACCCCAATCTTTTATATATCTGCCCTCTAATGAAATCTTTAATCTGGGGTTGCAGATTTATTTTCACTGAGGAAAAGTCCCTTACTCAGTACTGAAGATGGACTGTACTGCAGAATTTAATTCGTTTTGTGCAAGGGATGAAGCTGCTGCCTACAAAAAAATGGATGACGTAAAATGAAGGGGAAACAAATGAACAAAGGGGGTTTGGGAAGCAATTATGGAAATAGGTGTGGACAGAAACTGCAAGAACAGAAAAGTGTGCAAGTATCACTCACAAATTAGAAGACAGGGAGGAGAAGGAGTTACAAGACAAAGGACCAGGAGAAATAATATATAAATGAGGTGAAATACCAGGATAAAGCACAGCAGGAAACTCTTAATGTCAGCCACTTAGAGCCACCAGTGTCTGAGTCATTGCGTTTAGAGCTGAGGAATTAAGTGAACAGGCCACATTTCACAACTCTAATTCTGTTAAAGGGAGGCCCATAGATATTGTATTGGCACACAGTGTTATACTGAAAATAATACAAAGGACTTACACAACATAAAAAATGGCTGGAGTCCGGAAAAAAAGCAAATAATGGAATGTATAATTCTGTTTTCATATACATTTTCATCTTTTACTACTGCTAGATAATATAAGACCAAAATTTTGTTGTCCTGAATGCTTCTTTTCTGTTATTTAGACATAAAGAAATCCTCCCTTTCAAAAAACATGTTTGCATCACAGCTTCTGTGCTTCAGAGCACCTGCAACCCAGCAATTTTGAAGTGCTGAAGTAGCAGTTCAGGGGAGTGGACAATCAGGTTGTGTCACATCACAGAAACTGATGTAAAAAAGGGTAATATAAAGCAAATCATGATGACATCAGCATTTAAGCAAAGGAATAGTGTACAACATATGCCCATAGCAAGACGTAAACAACATGACAATTCTGTGGCTTCACTGTACTAAGAACATTTATTTCACCAGTTCGAAATTTTTTTAAAGTGAATGTTTGCTTCATAATATCATGCAATATTTTCTTAAATTTTATGAGGGGAGGCCCATATTTGTAGGTCTGTTACACAGAGATGCTTCAACTTCACACCAGAGCAAGTGCATGTACCAGAGTGGCTCGGCAGCAGCAGAAGCAGCATTATCAAATACCACTGAGCACACTCCGGTGATTAGGAGTGACTCGAGGCAACACATTCCAAAGAAATGTCACCAGAAACAATTCTTTATTTTAAACTTACCAGTCTGTGCAGATCAGTGAGCTTTATAAAGAACTGTTAAACCTGCTGCCCTGCCAATGCTTTGCTGCTTTCTTATTACGCAGTGATAAAGTAAATAAATTGGCAGTATTCATCTTTTTTAAATTGCATGTTACTTAGAATAATGAGATTGCTTTCATCATTAGCCCTCAAAAAAAAAAAAAGAATTCTTGCAAATTATTCAGAGCTTCTTTTAAATTTAATGTCTTGATAAGCTAAATTGTTAAATGCTAGATGCTATGGAATTACATTTGGTGTTCTTTAGAATGAATGCTAATTAACATGTAAATTAGCAATTTAACCCTCTTTAAATTGGAAAAAAACCCATGGGACATCTAATTTCATAGTTGTTAATGATGGTCCAATGACTGTAGAATATTTCTTAAGCATTTCATTATATAAGGAATTACAAAAGTGTACTATCAGATTTTGGCATTTAAGACATAGCAATAACCAGAATGTCACTTAGAGGAAGTGCTTTTCATTAATGCCTGTGTTATTGTTCTTTCCATTCTTCTCAGAAGGTACACTTTTTAATTACTAAAGTTTTAAAAGTAATTTTCCTAGCAGGAGGAATGGTTGATGCAGTGTAATGTATGGCTTATTAAAATAAGCAAGGAATTGTAAGGATTACATTTGTAACAAAACTGAAACAAATGATGCCAAACCACAGAAAAATATGAAATTCCATCTCAAAATATAATTTTAGATTGTAATTTTGTGCAATAATTCCTCACTCAGAGCATGAAGAAATACATTCTTCTTCAATTACATTTAGAGAGAAGGTGCAGTTAATTGGGTGGAAACTCAGCATCTCTGGTTCAAATAATCTCCCATTGCTTCAAACATTGCTTCCATTTAAAATATAGACAAAGATCCCAAACTTAATTAGTTAGAACATTCTGTTATGACTGTTTAACATTGGAAATGATAACTGAAAGAAAAAAAAATGAAACAAAAGATTTTCAGAAACATTCCATTCAAATTAAAAAAATTGGTTTGAGACAGTCATGCTTCTTTTTCCTAATGCATAAGAAGACCTATCAAAATCAACGTATCTCTCTCTGGTTCTGAGTTCTGAAATGTTAATACATGCAGGACATAGTCTATTACTTAATTAAATGAGATAGGCATGTAGAACTTACATATTTATGTTTAGATTATTATTCCTTGTTAACCTTTAGGGCAACCAGGCTGGAGTTGTGCCTGTGTTATTTAATAAATAAGATAAATTATATTGGGTGTTGTTGTCCTTTTAAACATCTCTGTATTCAGAGGTCTTTTCCACTTTTAAAACACCAGATATTAGAACAGAAGAATCAGAATAAACAGCATATTTTCTACCTACTTCTATGCAAAATATTACCAGTCACGGAAAATTATCTGTTCATTATGAACTAGCAAGAACTTTGCCAGCTTCAGAAGACTGGCAAACATGACATAATATTGCAGTTAGGCCACTTATTTTGCATGGTTGGTTGGGGGTTTTGTGTTGAATCAGTAGATCTGGAATACCTGGTGTCATCCTGAGGTCAGGCTGCAGTATGTACAGTGAGGTGAGAGAGGCAAAGCACTGCCAGGTGCTATGATTGGCTTTGATCACTCTGTGTTCACAAGGACTTGAACTCATATTTGTGGAATGACTTTTATAATAAGGTAGTATTCAGATATATTAAGGAGCCTGTTCCACAGGATATGGCACATCTGTACTTATCTTACCTAAGGCAGTCTTGTGCCATAATCAGCTTTTAGAAATACAGCAATTAGCTGCACTAGCAAAATATTAAATCTTCACAGAAAAATTACTTTTCTTCTGGTTTTTGCATAAGTTTTGAACTTACTCATAACTTTCTCTCACCTGAAAAAATGGCAATTCTTTTAATCCCATTGACATCCACAAAGTATATCTGGAACTATAAACATCTGTCTAGAATCTGCATCTATTATAGTTCTGTTCATTTTTAAATGCCTGCACCTTCCAAGCAGTAATTAATATGCAAGAATGTATCTGCACAATCGATTCCCATGGAGTTTTAAGTCATGCTAATCAGCTATGTTTGTATTCAAGGAACCTTACAATGTGCCTTGTACATCTTTAAGGAGCATTCCTAGCAGAAACAAATATTTAAAAGCAAAACAGAAACATATCTGTGCATCACCAAGACAGCAATAAAAATGGTGAGATGAGTCATTTATTATCCTTGCTTAATTAAATGCATTAATTAACATCTTTTAATACATCTCTAAGGGAAAAATAAAGGAGGTAACCCAGATGGATTATCATTTCACATTTTTTACAATTTTATAATAATTAGGCTTCATCAGAAGCCATTAAAAAGATGAGGGCTCTTAAAGCATCTTCTCAGATTAAATTTCAAGGGAATAGAAAAGTGCAGGTAACATGCATGTGAATACCAAACAAACCTACTAATGCAGGTGATGAGAGTAAAATATATATATTTCATGAAAAAAACCAAACCAAACTGAAAACCCCTGAATACTGATTTTTCAAGAAATGTTTTTAGAGTGGAATGATTACTCAGGAATGTGAGAAGGCCAAAACTATATTACATACAGAAGTTTTACTTCATTTAGTTTCAATCAATTTGAAATAATTCATAAAGATTTACATACTTTGCTTTAGCAGTGTTACTTTAGAAAAATGAATTTCAGAATTTCTTGTAAGGTANCACCTTTTTTTTGTCATTCTTGAGATAGAGAAACTATGAAAATTGCAACTTTAAGGCATTAAATTGCATTGCTACTTAGATGTGTTAACGTTGAGCCACTTGATATTTTCATTTTTAAAATAAATTTTCAAAATTTTATTCTCCCACAAAGACCAAAAAAATAAAGAAATCACACATATCAAAGTTTTCTGCACTGCAGAAATTCTAGTCTTTTAAGAAGTGTGTAAGTATAGAGGCATTGACAGACACCCTCTGGAAAGCTGTGACAAACTTTATGCTTATAGTTAGCATTTCTTAGCTTGTTTTCAGCCCTTAGCATATTGATGGATTCCAAGTCCTGCTTCCTTGAAAACAGACACCTAAATACTTATGTTGAATAGTCACATTCCATTAATGTGTGTTTACTTTCCATTTAGGATCTGTGGTATTCAACAGGGTAAGAAATCATACCTGCCAGAAGGAAAACAACATATGGCTTGTATTCCAAACCTGCCCTGCATCTCCAGTCTTAGCCTGAATTGTGAATATATAATCATAATTAACTGAGAAACTATAGGGTAAAGTTTAGGGGTAAACCAATGCCATTTGTATGTAACATAGTCTCCCCAGGGAAGTGGTCATAGCACCAAGCCTCAGAGTTCAAGTGTTTGGACAATGCTCTCAGGCACACGGTGTGAGACTTGGGGTGTCCTATGCAGGGCTGGGATTTGGACCCACTCATGCAGCTCATTTCTGAATATTCTGTGATAGTTAACAATATTTGCATACAAAAATCTTGCCTGTGAAAAACGAAGTCTCACTCTCCTGGTAAAATTTAAAATGAAATATCCTTAATGAAGGACAATAAGGGGAAAAAGATAATAAAGCAAGATTTAGTGGCCAGGTGCTTGGCATTCAGCCAGGAGCACACCTGCTATTGCTGGGACACCCTTCACCTACCTTCCCTATTGCATCAGCCTATTGCATATTCATAAAAAAATATGCATATTCAAACTTTTCCCCAAACTAGTTTACATGTTCCAGGAACTCTTTAGCATGGCTCCTCCTTGGATCCACCTTTTTAGATTGTGTATTCCTTGGCTGTGGTTTTAGTCTGTTTTTATTATCATCTGCAGCTGGAGCTTGGTCCTTACTTTCTTCAGATGGTGGGTGCTGATAGCTGGCATGTCAGTAGCATTGGATGTCATCCAACCAAGCAGGCAGTTCAAAAAAGCATAACTGTATCAGTTATTTCACTACTCTAAGTTTAGTTAAGAACAGAAATAAAAACTGTATAGAAAAGCTTTAACATTATACATATAGCATCCATTTTAATATTTGTGAAAAGCCAATATTATAATATGTATTTATAACATTGCCTAAAAGGTACAGTGTAATTTTCACCTTTCAAAAGGAATCCAGAATATTCAGATTAATCCAGACTTTACTTCAAAACGACATTAATTCTTCTCATCAGCTCATAAAGACCATCTTTTCTGAGTTCTGTTTTACTTTTATATCATTTGAATCTGAGTTACACTGAACATTCAATTCATTGACAGAATCTTGGGTTTCGATGGCCTGTGTCAGACTTTGATTTCCTTCCCATTTTGAAACTTAGCACACCATAATGTCTGTTTGCTTAATTTAAAAAAATTGGAAAAAAATTAAGGTTCTGGCTTCCAGTTTGAAAATAATAATTAATTGGAACAGTACGCATGCCAAACAAGTCACAGCCTAACATATCTAGACATGGAGTGCATCAGAAGTATGCAGCAATTTTTATAGAAATTTTATTATTTCAGGGAAATGAACAATTTTTATTCTTATATAATTCTTTTTACTGTTGCACAAGGTCTCTTTGAAAGCCAAACCTATAATATGTGGAAAAACAATCAAGGGCTTTTTTTCAGAAAATAAAATTATAACATTTAATTCAGCTAGTCCTCCTTGTCTCCAGAATAGTTTCCAGTATTGTTTTGACTCACCTAGTCTAAAGAATGTGAAACCACTATCACCATATTATATCTGTGTGGATGCATATTTTAAGAGGTTTCTTTTTCCCTTTCAGTACATATACTCCTTTTATTTCTCTTTTTTTTTTTTTTGCAAGAAATAATTAAAATTCAGGGGTGCAGAAAAGTATGGATTACAGGAATAAGAAACCGTGATACAAATAAAAGAGCAACTTCAAATTTTACAGGAATGAAAATTTCCTGGGAGGGAGTAGTAAAGCTTGCTTAAAAGGTTCTTTGTTTCAAGTGACAGGAAAGAATTTGAGAAGTGACAAAGTATTTCAGAAACAGTGAGCGGTAGATCATCTTTAGAATATTAAACATGCTCATGTCTACATAAAAAACTAGATGTGTGTTTATAGCATCATTTGATGTAAGAGTGAACACAGACATCATCTGGAGCATGGCTAAGAGGATAACATTAAATGTTGCCACCCATAACTCCAGAACATATAAGCAGATAAGAAAAGTACAGGACTGCTCTTATAAACATACATCATGTTTATTTCTACTCTCTTTTCAGGGAGCAGTTTCTAGAATACTATTAAAAATTTTAAATTATGGCATCGCAACTGAAGTGTGTCAAGTTTCAGTTCAGTGACCTGTTGCACACCAATGAGTTAAAGGGTACCAAATGCAAATCACAAGTTGCAAATAAATAATATTTTAAGCATATGGCAATAAAAAGGGAGCTAGATAGGACCAAAATATCTTTGCCTTTATAAACTGGAAAATTAGGACATTTTTCACTCTTCACAATTTGGTCATCTTTTTCCATGACACACTGAATTTACTTAGGGGGCACCTTATTGCATTTGTTATTTCAGAAGGAAGTGCTACTTAACTGGGGAGAGAGCTGGATAAGCCAAGTAGAGGGAAGAAAGGACACCAACATCAAAGGAGAAAACACATAATAATAATGAGAAGCAAAATTGGAAAAGAATTAAATAAACTAAAAAATATAATGAAAATAACTTTTTTAAAAATCAGTAAAATGTACTGAGATGTGTTCTTGGAAGATTGTCTCTGATAATCAAAGGCTAAACCAGGCTCTTGCAGGAGTCAATTATCCCTAAAAAAAAAAAAGAACATCTGTTCATCTTTTTCTGTAAATAAACCAGAGACTGGAACATAAACTGCTACTCAAATCCCATGCATGAAAAAATTAAAATTAACAGATCTTCCATCAGAATGTGCTGCCTATGTGACGAGAATAGCACAAATAAACTTCATCCATATTATGGGTCTCTAAAAGTAATAACATACATTAAAGCTGATCCTTAATCTATATGTTATTAGCATTATGATAATCAACACAGACATACGGGAAATAAAAAAGAGAAGCAATAGTATTTAGCAAATGCAAATAAAATATTTACATATATCTGTGTAAATAACAAACTGTAACATACACTTCTTTTAGGAATTTAGTTTCATAAAGTTTCATTTCAAATTGAATGAGCTTGTCAAATGGGCTGGGAGGAGGAAATCAAATGGAAAGAAGTGAGAGAGAACAAAGAAATTTCAAAGAGTACTTGGCAGATGGTTTAAGAACACAAATCCCAGAACTGAAAAAGACCAAATGGGTTATAAACAGCTAATCTCATTTAGAAGGAAAGTCAATTCTCTCTGTCTTAAATTTATAATAAAGGAGAGAAAGGAAAAATGGATGGTAAATACTATAAATCACAAGTGTAGAAATTGGAAAAGAAGTGATGGAGGAAGTAAAAAAGGCAAGAGAAAAATCTGTAGTCATCAGAGGTGAGGGCAAGAAAGTTTCTGAAAATATATTGAGAACATAAAGTATCTTCTGGTCCAGACTGAAATTATTTCCTTGTTAGCAGTGATATAAAAAGAACTATTCAATACAGATTTCTGTTCTATACTTGGAACAAAGCCAGATTACTTAGACAAATCCAGGATGTTTAGCATGTTTGTGAAGTACCACTCTACCAATACTTAAGAAGAACCTTAAACAACATATTCTAGAGATAAATATTTTTGTCTCAGATCGTTCAGGTGATCAACATGGCCATGAACTCTTCTAATAATTAATGTTGATTTTTAATGGGTCTCAGAGCATTAGAGAAAAAAGCATTAAGTTAGATGATGCCATGGTAGGATTTCAAAAGAATAAATAAGAAAATCTGTCATTCTGACATTAGTACCGGGGAAAATACCAGCATGACTGATACGGGTGTCCATAAAGTGTTGAAGAATCATAATGTAATTCATTTAATTTAATATGGATTATATTAAATAGCTTTTGTCAAAGTAACTTGAATTCATCAATTTATCTGTCTGTCCCTTGTCTTGTGATAATGGAAAGTTTTGATTGGATGATTACAAAGTTCTGTTATGGTCTTTTCTGATTGAGTAAAACTGAAAGGAAATGTCATTTATTAAAGCTCCTTTATTTTGAGCAGGCATTTTGTAATGGAATTCCTGCTAGGTTCCTGCAGAATGGTGCATGTTTTACTCCAGAAGAGCTCCATCTACTTTGAACAAATACAAGAGAAAGAATATTTTGGTTTTGACCGATTTAAAAAAAAAAAAAAGTGCTACCACAGGGGAGGAAAAAAAAAAGAAAACCAACAACCTGAAACATTTTTTATAGATAGCTATTATATCCTATTAAAAAAAGCAATATTTCACTTCCTTCATATATTTGATGAGGCTTCTGCTTATAAACCCCTTTTATATCCTTCACACAGATTTGCCCAGTTTCTAACTTTTCACTTTAAGTTCAGTGACTGGTAACTATAAGCACGGTTACATTTATCTCAAGTACATACTAAAATATCTCTTGTTCTCTTGTAGAGCACTTCAAATTTACTGTGCAGTGACTGAGTCAACTCTCCTCTGTGTAAACTATGAACATAGCACAATAATTTGGAAGAGTTTTATCCTTTATGCTCTATTGTTTTTCCCTCAGCATTACCATAGTTATCAAGATTCAACCTATTATATAGCTAAATCAAAATTAGGTTTAATTCAGGGTCTGACATCTTTTTTCAATAGGTGTACAAAAAGTTACAGGTGATAATTAAGCATTTATACCTGTAAATGTTGATTCAACCTCCTCCCTGCTCTTTCCAGAATTCACTCCATCTCTCTATGCCTTCCTTTATTTATTTGTAAAATTCTATCATGGTAAAGATGAATTTTCATAAAAAATCTGAGATGTGTCTATGAACAGTGCTATTTAAGATCCATGTATGGACATTTCTACTGCCATTTTCATTACTCTGAAAGCATGCTGAGCGCATTGAAGAAAGTTTGAGGCCAGGTTTTGGACTTGTCTGTAGAATTCCGGGATAATTTAGACTCTCTCCTTTCATTAAAATGTAGGTGATTTTGTATTCTGCCTGCTACAGTTAGAACAAATAAAAACAAAGTGGTGAGACAGGCTTTAAAAGCATGGAAAATCTTAAATATTTTTAAAATAAACTTACAAGAGGTACTGAAACTTTTAAAAGGAGCTAGTCTTGCACAAGATCTGTAATGTCAGTTTCTTTTCTTTTAGCTGCTTAAATGAGAAGGAAAAAGAAATAAAATATATGAGATGAAATATATGAGATGATGTTTTTGATCTAAGAAATAATCCAACGCCCTCACGAGTGAGATAATATATGAACTTGAAGGGAATATGTAGGCCCTGTCCCAAGTTTTTCATCATTCAAACGTGTTGATTTTTCTGGGTAAGTTGCTGTGTACTCCAAAGAGACACTAAACACACCTAATCAAAGTACACAGTGTGCAGCCAGCTTGGTGGAGCCTATGACAATTGGTTTGTTGGAACCAATAGAATTGAGTGGTCGATTCCTCAGGCTTCCTCAGGAGTAAGTTGCTGGCCCAAAGTGCACTTTCTGTCCTCTTCCATATGGAAATGACCCCCACCAAATGCACCTGTTTTAACTTTATTTGGGGTATTTTTACGAGCAGCACAATTGGATCTTTTAAAATGGAAAACATCCACAAATAGATACTTCCATTCAGAATAGATGAAATCAGTTTAATTAGCAGGAATATTTGCAGGTCTGGTTAGACATGAAAAAACAAGCCCTCCAAAGGGCCATCTGTAATTTATTCTTCAGGTTAGATTCATGATCAGCCTCTCATTCACTGATAGATGGATTCTCTAGGGCATGTCTGAGGACTGAGTTTTTCTCTCTCCTGTTATCATCTCATTCCCTAATCCAATCAGACCAGGATATTTTCTTTTTGTCTTCTCATTCACTTCTACTACCAATATTGAATCTGTTACAGCTGACTATAATAGAAAATATTCCAACAAATAATTACTTGCACACACTTCAAGGTGATCTGAGGCTATTTATGGGTCAAACAAATGAAAATTTATCAGCTAGCTTTTGGCTTCACATCTCATTGTTAATTCCTGTATACAATAGTGTCGCTGTTGTAATTAGGGATGGTCGAGGAGCGACACGAGACTCCAAAGGGTTAGAAGGTGAAAGGCTCTCCTTTATTAGACACACACACACCTTTTTACAGACAGCTTTGCACAGATGCTACAGGATTGGTTATTTGATTGACACCCCCCAACACCATGGGCTAATTACAAATGACACCCCAGGTGTAAAATTGTTCAGCATTTTTCTGCTGAAATCTCTCACAGCCTCCTGCTCAATGCATGGGAAAGTTTATGTTTTCTCACAGGCACTGGCTGCAGTGAGATGCTTGAAAATTCCTCTCTGATTGGGCAGTCAGTATCCATACAATAACTTTTCCAATTTATTATTAGGATTTTATTTACCATAGTAAAGGCAAATTCCTTCATTGCTGTTTCCTTACTTCCACTTAGCGAGCTAATACTGTAAGCTTTAGACATGAAGTTTAATTATGTTCTCTAGTGACTATCATTCTCATTTGATGGTTTGCAGTGTGAAATCATTTTACAAATAATGCATTTGGTTCCAATTTTAGGGTTACAAGCAGGAGAATAATTACTGAAATTAACAATCCTTTTTTCCTCAATGAACACTTCTATAGTGAATTTGGTTAGAACTTTATGAAGGAGCTTTTTGCTGAGTGGAAAAAAATCTTTAAAGCAAATCTGGCACTCAAAACTCACATCAGTTCAAGGACTTCAACTCAAAGAAGGTTCCCTAAATATAACAGAAGACTTATACCTAATGTGGTATATACATTTTTATCCAGAGCTGGAATGCATTACAGGATAAAGAGTAGTTTGGAGGTTGCATTGTGAATGATATTTCAGAACGAAAATATTCTAAATTTCACAGGAAAAAATATTAATTTATACTAAAATGACATTTTCTAGCTTAATACATGGAAAATTTTTTTTCTCTAAGATGCCTTCTATTTACATCAATGCAGTTACGCTAGCTGAAGATTTGCTACTCTTGCAACAACAGTTCTTCCCAGAATCTGAAGCAGTTAACTCTGAGAACCCCTGTTAAATCTATATAATGGCATAGCTGCTGGCAGAATACTCAGAAGGAGAAGTAATGCTGTCTCTCTGTACCATACTCCTATGGTCCTCAAATTGAGAGACTTGTCAGTTAAGAATGAGGCAAAACAGCCATCGAGTAGCTCAACCTTCTCCTCATTTGTTGTTACCAGTTCACCACTCTTTTTTGTTTTCTTTATGTGGCAGTATGCTTTCTTTAACTTTCATTTTTTTGGCTGATGTTCCTGCTCTTCCTATTATTCTTTTCATCTTTTGCCAAGATCAGCTCCAGCTGCACCTGGGCATCCCTGACTGATCCTTACACAGCTGAGCAGCATCCCTATACTCTTTCCAGGATACCTGTCCCTGCATTCACTACCTTTCTGTTTCCTTCTTGCCTCTTAATTTGACCAGCAGGTCTTGACTAAGCCATGCCAGTCTCCTCTCCTCTTACACCAAAGGATTGTTGAAACTTTCTGGAAGATCTGCCAGCTTGGTTCTGCTCCCTTGTCCCAGAGGTCAGTTTCTCAGGTTGGCTATAGACTAAACCCTTGTTTCCTCCCGCTGTCAGTGATTGACTTTGCCGGGTGCACACAAAGACACTTTTATTGTACAAAGCACATTCTTATATACTGTTCCAGACTAGCAATTCAGCAGCTACAAACTTCAGCTTCTAGGCTTACATCTTTTGCATCTCCAACGGCTGCAGATTACAACTCCTCACCTACTCTCCTGTTAACTATCCTACTTTTTGTCTTGCCTCCTGCTCTTTGTTTTGTCTCCTGCCCTTTGTTCCATCTACTGCCAGACTTGGTACGCCTGTCCCCCCCAGTGCCCCACACCAACAAAAGCCATCCTCCCTGTCGACATTCTGAATCCTCACATCCCTCCAGGTTGCAGTGATGGCAATTTGGTCCTCTAGACGAATTTGACGATTTTCTAGCAGCAAGTGGGTTCCAGCTCCTCCATCGTTGCCCATGCTGTGTGCACAAGGCCCCTTAACTGGGATGCAAGCTGTGTCTCTGTCTTAGAGAAACACCCTTTAATAATTAAGATAGACACCTTTAATAACCTCTGTATGCAATGAAAAGAAAGAGGCACTTTTACGTTTCACTTTATTTTGCTTGTTTTAGGCAGAGATATTTCTTGCTTTAGAAAGAGGTGATTAGGTCCCTAAAATACTTATTTCTTTCCAGTGGTTGTGAAGAAAGGCATCTGAAGTTGATCTGACAAATAGCAGTACAGATAAACATTTACCTGCACAGGGAAGAATAGCTATCATGATCATAATTTTGGATAGGAAATAAACTCAGTAGGGCAAATGCAGCCAGCTGTGAGTATTCTTCAGGTGCTCATAGGTCAGTACAAAGCGAGTACTGGCCCAAATAAAGTGACAATTTAAAAACCCCACAATACACAACCCCCCAGATATTAAGAATGGGAAGAAATTGCTAAATTACAGGTGTTTGGCCACTGTTATTTCATGCCTAACAAAAGTAGGTAGTGAAGATACAGCTCCATTAACTCATTTAAATCTCCTGGTGATGCATACCAGAGTTCTTGGAGGAAAAGCATGGATTCAGCAGTTTTTGACTGAGTCTTAGAGGAGCCAATGGGACTCAGACCTGGTTCTACAAGTAAATATTTCCATGACAATGAATATTATTTTTTAGTCTTCTAATATTCTTTTTGGATGTTTATAAAAAAGGGATGGATTCCTTTTAGATATGGAAATGTCCACATGCACGTGTACAAAAAACATAGAGAGAATAGAACATGAGTATAAAAAAGAAATATAACTCCATGACAACTATATTTGTAGCAGGTGAAGGACAGAACATAAGAAAGATATTAAATAAATCATATTTTATTATAGGTGCCTGCATTTGGATACCCAGTTAAGTACCTAATTATGTGAAAAATGCAATTGCTGTGTAAAGCAATTTTAATTTTCAAGCCTGCCTGCTGTGCTTGGGGTTGTCATTCACGTACCTGCTCAATTGCATGCTCTTGTACCCCACCTGCAGAAAATATCTGTGTGCCTGTCAGAAGACTGGCACAGGTTATTAGTGAGGAAAACCAGGGCTTTGCAGGTTCAGCAGGCAGTCCCATGATCTATCCAACATAGCTGACAAATTTCATTATGATTCCTAACTAGAACTCTGGCAGTGCAGCTTTGTTTTGTTGTGCTGAGGGGATGTGCAGGGAGAGCCCTTTCTCTCCTCAGACTGTGGATGCTTTTGATTTCTTGGATTTCAGCTCCAGTTGATGAGTTCTCTGCTGTGCTTACCTGCATTTCTTTTCCTTCTCTCTACTTCTCTGACCCATACTGCATGCCATTAGAGAGCAAAAAATACTGCTAGAACTCCTATTCTTAGTGTTGGTCCATTTGCTTTTTTGATTATCATCCTAACTGTCAAAGAAATGAAATGGCATTGCTTTGCAGTGCTGTGCTCCATAGTTCTCGGTTTCACACTGCTCTTTGTTTTCTTGACAGGTAGAAACTGTTTCTGTTTTTCCTCATGAATGCTTTGTGTGTGATGCTGAACAGCTCACGGTGACAGCTAAAACATAGCAAGCTGCCCTAAAGGGCATTTCTCAAATGTGTTTCTTTGCCCTTTCTTCACACTGGATGTGTTAATAAGGCTCAAGACTATCTATGTTTTTCTGTGGAAAATAGGATATTTAGAGCTTAAATATCTCTACACTCTTGTAAATATTGCCTTGGTGACAGAACATTTGGATTTGTTCTGGGAAGATTCTCTGATTTCCTTTTCAGCTTTGGCTTTAAAATATTATTTGAAAAGTTTCTTTTTGGAACCAAAAGTAACATTGTCTTACATATTCACCTATTTTACTGTAAACTGCAGACAATGAGGTTGAGGGAATGGAGTGCTATGTGACTGGCCTGGCAAGGGACAAATGGATAGTGAGAGAGGGCCCATGAAGGGACAGGTAAGACCCAAACCTATGGTGCAGCAACCGTTTCTTTCCAAAAAACTGAAGCCTAAGAGCTTTGAGGAGGACTTTGCAGCTATCCTGTTTCAGAGTCTTGTTCAATGAAGCACTTGATGCTGGAGCTGATAAAAACTTTTTTATGAGAAACATACAGATTTGACAGACTGCAGATAGTTCTGATGAAATGGTTAAACTTTCATCAGGCACTAGGCAGCCTGGTGGTTCTTGCTAGTTGGTGGTGCACCAGTTCCTCGAGCAACTTTCTGGCTTTCTCATCCTCATCCAACAGAGATTGAAACGTCAGGGTGGCTGACAGCCAGCTCTTAAACTTCCTGAGCTGCTGATTTGTGGACAGCCCAGTTCTCCCCGTCTCCAGATCAGTGCTCAGAGGCTTATGTCTTGTGGTCCAAATGGCTGAGAGCAAACAAGAAACTTCTGCTCTTAGTCTGCCAGCATTTATTTTTCTCTCACAGATGTTATCTGACTTTTTAAAAAATCCAGTACTTGAAGGAAGCTGATGTGACAGTGGTGACAGATGCTCAGTATGGCTTTCCAGCACTCTTCACAGAAGGAAATCACAGAAAGGAAAGACCTTTTATTGTCTATTTCCACCAAGCTTTTTTCCATGCCTCTCTGTCACATTATGTCATTGCCACTAACTGGATTTTTCCATTTTAAGCTGGGAAAAAAAGAAGTTGTCATTTCTTTAGATGGTGGTTTCCACCTTTTTGCTTTGTCTTAATCTATTGGCAAAAGCTGTACCTCCAGAAAGCAGTTCTCTCATGCATTTATAATTTTCTTGACCTCTACAAGTTGAGGACTCTTTGCCTCCAGCCTTGTTTCTCAGAAGCAAGTGCATGTTCGCCAGTGTACAGCTCTGTGCCATGGCTACGCTGCTCCCCATACCTGAGTTGCCAAAAGCAATATTTGCTGTTACAATGCTTGGTCATCCTTCAGTTTATCCTACTGATGCATATTGATCTCTTGGCCGTGCTGCAGTGAAACAGCAGCATGGGTTGATGGCAGCGATTGGGATGTTTGTCTTTAGGTGCTGGTGGACACTCCAGTAAGCATAGATGCTGAAAGATGAGCAGCAGTTTAAAAATGACTGTGATATCAAAACCTTTCTTCAAATCTACTTTGCAAAACTGCTCCATGGAAAATTTAGCATTTCATGGTGTTGATACTGCAGCTCTTAATTACACAGATGAGCACTCTGGACCAAGGGACAAGTGAATGCAGCAGTTTAGTTTCAGTTCTGGTCCTCAAAGCTTCCAGTTTGGGCATCTGGCTGAATACAACTCCCAGCTTGTAGATATTTTTTCCCCAACACCATGACACTGGAGGAGTGGGGAAGGGGGAAAGCAAGTCTGCCATGGAGTATGGAAGCATGGATCTGAACTGGGGAGTTGTAAGGTTAGACATGACTTGCTGACTCCTAGAGAGCACAGTGAACTCAGAGACAACTGTTTTTGCAGAGGATGCTGTTGACACTTTCTAGTTTATGTTTCCTTCACCTTCCTTGTGTTATCGGTAGTGCAAAAATCAGGCAATAAAAATGTAATAAAGGCAAAGAACTTTGCTCTCTCCAACAACAATTACCTGATTTATGGATGTGTGAGGAGGTAAAAAATTTGTGAAAATTACTATAAAAGAGTTTCCTGACCAAATATTTCAGACAGTGGTTCTCTCTTGAGAAAATAATACAGCCTTAAAAAGGTACAAAACCAACAGAGAAGCCCCCACACATACATGGATACTTGTGCAAGTAGAGAACTATAAAATATATTACACATAGGACCTCAGACTTATTCAGGTATACGCCTGTGGATTACACTTCAAAAGGATGAATTAAATAGAAAAATGTTGGTCTCATTCTAGTTTAGTGTCTGTATTTGTACACAACAGAATATTTGTGTGTTCATAAGAAAAAAGCTATCATTCATGTATAGATATACATCAGCTAAATAGCAGAGGCCAAATCATGTTGTTTTGCTGAGCAAAAATAGCATTTATAATCTCTTCTCACTATTATAGTATTTAAAGTATATTTTTACTCTGCATTTACATACTAACTTCATGAAAAGTAAATAAATTGAGTAAGAGGTACTGTATCTGCTGTGTACATCTCTAACCCCTTCTGTTTATATTCTTTTCACACAGAGATTGAAAGATTTAAAACAAAGGGAATTTGCTCGAAATGTGGCTTCAAAGTCGTGGAAAGATGAGAAGAAGCAGGAAAAAGCACTCAAGCGACTCCACCAGCTTGCAGAATTACGGAAGCAGTCAGAATGGCAAGTTTTTAAAACTCGTATGAGGTTTTAATGCCCTCTTTCCTCCCTTCCAGAAGAAATATTAATACTTTTACTCCTCCACAATGTAATGTACAGAGATTGTACATTACTGTACTGTAACCTGTTTTCTGTAACCTGTGTACTGTAACCTGTTTTCAGCTGTCTTCAAATGTTCCTGCTCTGCAAACCATACATTGAAAACCCCTGACTTACATAATGTTTGAAAGTTTGTCATTTTCTCTCCTGCATATAGTTAGTCTCATATATTCTAAATGGAGTGTTTTGAAGACTCTTTTCTAATATCACCATTTTACCTTATTCAAACTGATCTGAAAAGATTAGTATAACTGTCTTAACATTTGATCATAAATTAATGGGAGAAGATAAACCCTTTGTGAATAATTTTTAATACTTTTAGGGTACTGGGATTATTCTCGCAGTTTCTTTGTAGGGTAATCATTATTTGAATGAAAAACAAGTAATTAGCTGAATTAAGTTTGTCTAATACTGTTAGCTCTATTGATGAATATGAAGATAGAGGACAAAGATTGCACTAATAAACCTTTACATTTGTGAAATCTTTGTTTAATGACACTGAATGCTTCAGTAGAATAGATTGCCATCAGACCAATTTTTTATGTTAATCTATGACCAGAATGAGTTAATCAGATAAATAAACTGGCATTTTTTTAAATTCATCTCAAGACTACTGTACGCTGGAAAGATTAGCATTCAGAGTTCATTACAAACTCATTTTGGCCTATGTAATTGCTTTGGAGCAATCTGCTGAAATATAACAGTTTAGTGCTAATATATCACTTTTATGATTACGACTCCATTTTCATACAAATCTGCTGAAACAAATGTAGCTGCCTGTGGGAAGCTTCCTCTATGCCCACGCACGTGAAGATGTAGTCTCAGATAGACTGATAATGTCGATGATAACAGGAAAGCCAGAATGAGACCGGGTGGGAAAGAGCAGCCTTGCTTTTAGAAAAGAGCCATGATATTTTGCAGAGTGTGGAAAGACAGAGCTTGCTATTCCCCTCTGTAATTACTAATATGCTCAGGGGAGCTGAGAGCCATGGTTTTGGTGGAGGGGTAGCATTCCCAGTTGCTGAGGAAAGATGGAATGTTAGCCTTTGTAAGCAGAACTCTACACACATATAATTGTTACCATCCCTGCGTACTGTCTCCCACACAGTTCCTTACAACAAACTAATTCAATTTGACAACTAAATTATTGTTAATTTTGTGCACAGAAAAAATTTGTTTTGCTATTCCAAGAAGACTTTGAAAAGGATTTCTTCATATGCCTTCTCCAAGAGATAATTTGCTCTTGATGTACAAATAGGGGGTAATTTGTATCCCCTGATGCCAAATTTCTGGCAAATGCAAATATATTCTCTGAAATGCCCACATATTCTCATACTATGAGTTGACCCTACTCCAGGGAGCCTCTCTGTCTTTCCCATTGCTGAAGATCAATGTATTTTTATAGCATTTATAAAAACATGATTGCCAATTATAGATAGTTTATATGCAGATCTAGCCACTTTAATTTAAATTTAATTAAAATATTTTATAATTTTTTATCAAAGTCTTTATTTAATCTGGTTCCAATTTCTTTTCTTGATAGTGTACTGTAGTACTGCATTGATAGCAAATGTAGATAATAAGTCTAATGAAATATGTTTTTAAAATATATCTTGGAAAAACATTTTTATGGCGGCTATATATGTCACACCTCTAATGGAAAACAGCAACTAAAAAACATTTAAAATCTGAAATATTTTGAAAAGAGGAATAATGTAATTAATGAAAGTAAAATACAAAAAGAAAAAATGTGGCAAAGTAAGGCAAATCTTGGTTGATAATGAGACCAGTGAGGCTGTGACTTTTCCTCTCCAATGTTTGCTGACAGTTTTACTATGAATATCTCTTTGAATATTTTGCAAAGTCATTTATTGTGGAATAATTTAAAGATAAAATAATAATCTACTCTTTAAAAATTCAAACACATTCCTCCTTAAGCAAGCAGAATGTTTCTGTTTCTCTTCTAGAGTTTGATTTTGCAGATGCTCTAGGTGGAAGCATCTCTTTTTGAACATGGCACGATCTCCTTTGCAGTTGCCTTTCAGAAAACCAAGACTTACCCCAAATTAAATTTCCCTAAATATAAATTCGGAGGAAAACCAGTATTTTTTCTGCATCGACAAAACTCTGAAAAAGAGCATTCATGTGCTGACATTAAACATGTAATTTTCTATGTGTAAAGACTGCCTTGCCCACAGAGAAGCCCAAACTAATGATAAACTGCACATTCACCCTGTTGAAACTCAGCTTTCCATTGTAAAAACTTGAGTGACACCCTCCTTCACCAGACAGACATTGTCAAATGCTCTGTCATAACTTGGTTACTTAATACAGATTTTTTTCTTTATTTTTTTTACCTTAAAGCATCACTGGGAGTGGACCATTGGTTAAAGCCCCCCGATTAGTCCTGGAAAAGCAGCAATCACCAGATGGCATTCTCCTGTACAAGGGCAGCAAGTTCACGGCGAATTCTCAAAGAACCATCACGAGTGAAGGACAAGGTTTCTCCAAAAGCATACTAGAGAAAAAACAACTTATTATAAGCAGGCATCATCCCCCTACTGAAAGACACCATGCAATTGGAAATCACGTCTCACAAATGATCCAAGATAGCACCAGTACCTCCCAAAGGGCAGGAGTGTCTTTTTCGTTCTCTAAAAAAGTCGCTTTGAAGCTTGAGTCCTCAGCATCAGTCTTCAGTGAGAACTCTGAAGAAGGAAATGATTGTAGTGAATCCCCCAACCATAAAAAAAAGCAAGCTATTGAGGGCTGTCATTCTGTCACACTTTTGGAGGAACACCTGAAAGCAAGTTTGGATAAAGAGTCACCTTTTACACAAGACCAAATGGATTTGAATAACAGTGCATCAAGTCATGTAGCTGCAAAACCGAAAATGCTAAAGGAAAATGACAAAAGTAGTGATAGGGAATCAGAAGAAAAATTCAGAGCTAATAATTTATTTTCTAAAGTCAAAATACAGCTTTCAAATTTGAATTTTTCTGCTTCACTGAGAGCAATGGAGAAAGAGAACAAACTGAATGAATCTGAACAATTCTTAGAAAATCCCATTTTATCTTCATGCCAAACTAGCAATTTTTGTACACAGCTGAACACCTACAAGCACAGCAATGCCCACCTGCCTGACCAGTTATCTGGGCTCCCACGACAGCCAGCACCTGGGCTGACCTGTTCAAGCAACACTAATGACAGTCCTGGAGTGATAAAAAGAGAAAGATCATTGGAGATTTCAGAAACCACAGATGGAAATATGGAAACACTTCCAAAAGAGACCATGGTTAAAGAAGTAAAGCCCCAGGTGTTGCCTTTCCTCCATGTAGTGAGCAAAGATGGCAGCACTGCCCTGCAGTGGCCCACAGAATTACTTTTGTTTACAAAAACTGAGCCCTGTATTTCATATGGCTGTAATCCGTTGTATTTTGATTTCAGACTCTCTTTAAATCACAGAGATGGTAAACAGCATGAAACAAACAAAGCAAGCTGTAAAGAGCTCTCTAAAAATAAGACTGCAGATGAAAATGAACCCTCAGGTTTAATAAAACACAAGCAAATGTCAAATGAACAAGATAATCAGTTGTTGAAACCAAAGAAGATGAAAGGTTCCCTAAACCCAAGAAAGGCCAAGCAAAAAGCTGAGACAGACATAGGGGAAAAAATTAATGAGGATGGTCAAAAATGCATTGCAGATTATTTGAATGAAAATATACCCAAAGTGCCTGTTTACCTTGATGTCTCACAAAAGGATTATGTGACAGAAAAAAGACTTTATACAACAACACTGAGAAGACCTTTAAAGCATCATTTCCATAGCTGTGAAAGAAAAACCCAGAACATTAGAAATGAAAGCATTTCCTTTTCTGCTTTTATGTCTAGGATTAAAAAATCTAAATCTGCAAAATGTCATTTAATCGATTCTGAAGAAAAATATGAAAACCAAAATGACTGTAGATCCCTTCAAGATGTGGTCAGCTGCAGCAGTGACATAAGTGACAGTGGAAAAGACTCTAGTGGAAGTTTCTGTAGTTGTAAATCCAGTTCAAACAGCAGGTATTCAGATAATGAAGGATGTGGAAGTTACACAAGACACTGGAGATTCTCATCTCCTCAAAAGTCCTCATCTGGCAGACATTCCAGCTATTCTGACACTTCAGTTAGCAGTACGAGTAGCTACATGAGCTACATGAGTCCCACATCAAACAATCACGGCAGAAATCATTTGCTTTGTTGTTGTAAAAGAAAAAGCAAGACAGATGAAAGGCACAAATGTAAACACAGAAAGCACAAGTGTATTTTCACTTCAGATGACACAGACGAGGATTATCTTTGTCATAGTAGAAGTCACAGAACTAGAAACTGTACTCAGAGGGGCACAATTAAATATCGAAGATGTTCAAGACATAAAGTTTTACAAACCAGAGACAGATCTAAACACAGCAGATGTAGACATCAGCATTTTGGCAAAGCGCATGGTAGGAGTAGAAGCTACCACAAATCCAAAAGTGGTTCCACTAGTGATTCAAGAAGCAGTGAAAGATCATCTAGCAGCAGAATATCAAGAGGCAGCAGCTCAGGATCCTTCTCAAAACAGACTGACATCTGTGACAGCAAAACAAAAGAGGATGCTGAGAGAGGTTCTAACACTGAACCAGAAAAAGCTGAAACTGCGCATTACAACTCTCTGAATGTGTGTAGTCAGTCTAAAAACTTTGCCACCTGCTCTTCCAAAAACCTGGCAAAAGACATATGTGGAAAAAGAAAGTCAATGACAGCCAAGTTACTTTTAGAAAGAGTGCAGTTTAAGAAAACCCAGGAACAAATGCATGTTTCAGAGAGATTTGCAAACAGTAGTGGGGTAGAATTAAAGGATGACTCACAAAGTCACTTTGCTCTTCAGTTTTCATCGTCAGTAGATGACATTGCAATGTTACCTTTGCCAGAGAAAGTGCTAAGCATGGGTAAAAATGACATGGGACATAATGAAATCAATTCATTGGAAAACAGTGTGAAGAAAAACAGCTCTGAAGCATCAGACATAACTAATGTTACTCTTTCACCTGGAACTGATTATGATCATTGTGTTCTTAAAGACATAATTCAAATGGAAACAGGCTATCAGAGCCCAAGCATTAAAAGGAACACAGCAATAAAGGAACAATCCAATCTCTTCATTAGTGAAGTGCAGCCCTTTGTACAAAGCTGTGATCCAGTACCAAATGATTTCCCTGGTGCTTTTCCCTCTAATAGATATTCTGTTGTTGCTAATTCAACAGAGACCAAAGAAGAACTACATGATGTAAACATGGACTTGAACCGGGCAGAAGGCAGTTCAGGCTCTTTTTGTGACAATGCTATGCAGAAGTATGGAGACACACTAAACGACCTAGAAGTGTACAGTAAATCCACCTCACCTCCTTTAACACAGCAGCCTATCACATTCACACCAGAAGAAGTAGACAAATACAGGTTGCTGCAGCTGCAAGCCCAGCAGCACATGCAGAAACAACTTCTGGCAAAACATCGGAAAGTTTTGCCTGCCCCAGGACCAGCTGCCTTCTCTGCAACACCAGCAGTTCCTGCCCTCCCTGTTCAGCAGCAGGCTACTGTCACCACCATCCACCACACGCTGCTGCAACGCTTCGCTGTCTCGGCCTCTGTGCACCCCCACGGCAGCCATCTCTCCCTGGCACCCCTCCACCCCCTCGCTCAGGCACATTTTGCCCCCATATCCCTTTCTCCATTAGCACCAGCCCTTATTCCCACCCACCCTGCTTTGCTGACAGGACACCCATTGCACTTGGTTTCTGCCACTCCCCTCCACCCTTCCCCGCTGGCCTTCCCTGCCCTGCCTCACACTGCGTATATCCCAGCCTTATTTGCACCACACCTGAACGCAGCCACACCTTCTGCTATTCACCCAAATCACTTAGTTCATCCCTTATTCCAAGGACAAGAGCCTCATCACTATTCTTGTTCTATCCAGACCCAACAGTTACCTACAACAAAAGAAGTTTTCAGTGTTTCCAGCTACTTAAACTAGCCCAAATGATTTCACATGGCTCCAACCCCAAATTTAGATAAAATAAAGCATTCAGCATCCAATCACATGTCTGAGGGGAAATCTACTGTCTTGCTGAGAGCACAACAGCAAACATTTTAAAGTCCACAATCTGGCTGACAGCATATGAATGTTGATTTTATTCTTGTGTCACTGAGGAAAAGCTGCTTTAAAGCCTTTCATGACACTATCACAAGAAGGATGAGTGGCCAGTGTCATTGTATAGAATGTTTTGCAATAGTCCGAAGTGAAGTCTATGACTGTCAATTGGAATGGGGCCACAGCACCCAGACAAAATGGGATCAATATCAACACTGATGAGGGATTTAAAGTAGCCCGATTTAAGGTTGAACCATCTTGGCACACCTCAAAGGTTTGATTTTCTGAGTGTGTATATGAAACAGTGCCTGGTTTGGTCAAGGTATTTTAGACTGAGTGGAATATAATGTGTCTGGGACCACCAGGCCCTGGGGCTGCCTCCTGGCCAAAGTAAACTGAGGCTCAGAGGGAGGGGTGATGAGTTAACACTAGAAGAAGAGGATCACAACATCTTAATGATACTTTAGTGACTTCATCCCTGCATATGCTGCTTGGACAGCGTAAGGGGACTGCAGTCAGGCCACGGGTACATAACAAAATATTCCCTTATCATAGGGAGCTCTGTGCTGGCACAAGCAGGCTGCTACTTTTCTCTCTGAGCCAAGCATCCAAGAAGGCTCACCGGGAAGCTGAGTTCTTTGGCATTGCCTGTGTGTGGCTGTGTCACAGGGTAAGGCAGGGTGAGCCGCGGCAGCCCGGAATTACCGAGCAGCCAGGGCTGGCGTTGAACCTCAGAGGTCCCTGGCCAAAACTGCAGCACCTTTTTCCTACCAAACAGAGCTCTGATGTGTGGAAGAGTCTTTTCCAAAGAATGTGTAAATATTTCTTATCCCTTTCATAAAAACCAGAAACAATTGGCTAGTCCTATAAAATCATGCTGATATTCATAAAAATGCAGATATAAAATTCTGATCAACTCTTCAAAAACTGGCTCTACTCAGAGAAAAACTTGTCCAAGTATTCAGAATTTAAAAGTAGGTTGAATCTAAACAAATATGTCAAGATTCTCGCATGGCTTCCCAAACTCTCAACAAGTAAATTGAAATTCCACGATGCTTGAATGCATGTATCCAACCTTCAGAGTAATGTGTGGTTGAAATTGTTAGTAATAACTGTGTATCTGGAAATAGGTGAAGGCTTCAGCATCTCTTTGAATGGCATAGTTTGACTATTTTTATAATGTTTCTAATTGAACACAAGCTATTTAGCATGAAATAAAGTTCATAATTATGGTTAGACTGCAGGCATGCTTCCCAATAAAATTGGACCATGAAGTATCCAACAGACAGTACCTGTTTGTTTGGATTAGAACCATCTGAAAGAACTTCAATTCATTTGCAATAATGTAGTACACAAAATGAATCTTTCAGAATCAATATAAAACATATTAAAAACATTTTGGAGGAATTTTATTCCATTATATTCAGCTACCTGAAGAAGCTGAAAAATCTAATTGCAAATAAGTTGTGTCTTTAACATATAACAGGACCAATTTTCTTAGTTTTAGTCAAAATACATTGATCCATTGCAATAAAGTGAAATTGTTTTAATTTCTGTCTTTCTGGAGCTTCTTCAGTATGAAGTGGTAATATGCCAAACTTTTCCAATCTCTTTACAAGTTGTGACTGCTAATTTTGTATTCTCAAAGTTTGTGTTTTCAAAGTAGCTTTGAATACTTGATGTATTAGCTATTGAATAAAAACCATCAGAAAAAAATTATGGAGACTATGCAGAAGCAAAACTTTTTGGTGTTGAAAAAGGTTGGTGACACCAGCACCTTCAAATATCTTTTTGTTTGATTCCCAACTTATTTTTCCCTCCATTTTAACAAAATGGATTCATGCAATTTTGATGTTACTTATCCGAATGTAAGTAGCACATAAATTATATTTATTTTGCTCATTTAAATTGTAGAGAAATTCTTTAACTGAAATTATGGCTTCAGAAATAAGGAAGTCAAAAATTTTATTTGGAAAAGATGTAGAACTAAATATTTCCACAGTTTAACAAGTCTTCCTTTCAATTTTGGCTGAAAATTTTCCCAAAAGGAGATCTGAATTTACATATAGTTTCTGTACTTCTGATACTTTTTATTTTCTGAGAATCAAACATATTTCATTGACTGTGACTTAACACCTCTGAAAATTATTACTTGCTAGGATGGAGATCACTCACTCAGTGGACCACTTGGAAACATTAGTCATAGCTCTGTAGAAACATTCTGATTTGGACATCTAAGGTAGGAGGTCATGCTGTGCCCTAGAAGAGGCTACCTGGGCTGTGTGGCCATCACCAGCAGCTCAGGGATAATACCAGCATAAAAGATGCACTTCCAGCCCCACAAGCTTTTCAATTTATGGGCCAAGTTTCCTCTCAATTGAAGTAAACCCAGCTGTTGTCACTGTGGATAAGAGTTCATTTGTATCCTAAGTAGATAACACCAAAAGGAAAATGTGGAACTGAAGGAAAAATGGGCTAATCTCATCTTTAATGTGTGTACACATATTTTGTACCCCCACTTCTTACAGACAGTGTTAATCCTGTAGAAATTTCTGTGGCAAGGAATCTGACCAAATCAAACATAAACATATCCTACCACATTGATCCTTTATAGAAATAGGTGTGTTTGTTTCCCTTAATGTATGCATGATACAATGGGATCCTAGAAGAAATGAAATCACAGGATTTCCACGCAACATTGTCCATACCAACATGGTAAAGCAAATAAATTGACAGTGAAGATTAAATTTAATTCTTGGAACAAAGAAAATTAGGATTTTGAGATATTTTAAGTGGGAGAAAAGGAGAGATTAAGAACAGAAACAGCACAACAGAGCAACTGTAATCATTGATTACCAAGCAAAGGCAATGTCCAACACCGTTCTTAGCGCACAGAAGGGATTTTCTTGAAGAAATGTAATAAAGCTATCAGCACAGCTGAAATTATATATTTTCTCTAATTGCTGCCATATTTGTTTTTCATCAGTAATGTACTTTAAATATGTATTATTATAATTATTAAAAGCTTTATTGAGCCTGATGTATGGAGCCGTGCTACAATTTTGATTTTATTTAAAGATATTTTTAAAAGAGTTACAGTATCCTTATGGCAGTGATATATACACACCAAGTTAATAATCTATTTTATCTTGATTGTATATTCTTGATACATAATCCAGGAAAACAGGTCACCCACACCTTAAAATTCCAATAAAAAATTTTCCTGAGTCACACCATGATACATTTTTTGTTGCTGTTTGGGGCTTTTTTTTGTATCTGATGCACTTCTGGGATACATTCAACATGTATATTTGTTGTGCAGATTTGCATAAAAATGCCATTTGATCAGATTGATTTTAAAAGTGTCAAGTTTATATTTAAAACTGGATAATACTCTGGCTAGTATAATATGTAAACTAGTAATTTTGTTTTGTATTCTCTGTATAAAGTGTTTTATATTATACAGTAGCTAAGTGAATTGCACTATTGTACATGCAATGCGACTTTTTTTTTAGCTTATTCAAGGAATCCCTGGGAATGTAGTTTAATGCAATAATATTTTTTTTCAATAAAAAGGCTTACTGGTATAAAAAGTGTCAGTCATGTATTTTTAATGTAAAGCATACCAAAAGGCAGCAACCTAATAAAATGCAGAATGATGCAAACATATTCTGTATTTTAATCTGCAGAACTGAAATACATTTAATTCATTCCTGTGGTTATAATTCTGAAATTTCCTAGAATGTTTCCTAAAGATTTTAGTATGTGTTACAAAAGTGGGTTGTTTAAATGGAACTGAAAATAAATATTCCATACAAAAAAATTATTCTATCTATGTGGTTTTTCCAAGTACTTTTAATGAATCAACATTCTCTTGGGTATTTTTAAGCACTAACCAGTTTATTTAGAATTACACATATAACTCACCTGTCAGGTTCCCCAAATAATTGTATAGCAGTTCCTTTGGTAAAGAATCTAAGAGTAGGATCTATAAATATGTCATTTATTTACTCTTTAGTCATTCTTTAAAACTTCAAATAGTCATGATAAGTATCACTTTATCCCACATTTTCCCTATTACCATGTATTTTTTCCAGTTTGCTTATTGCATCCTTTTCCATCTACATTTCATTTATATTGTTTTCTGACACAAGGTTTTGGGTTTGGTCATACAGGTACTCAGTACCCCAGAACTGCTGCTGTACTCATACCCATCAGTGGATAGTTTGATAAGTACCATGTTGATGCCTTAAATGGCTACCTAGTAAAGGAGGTATTTATTTGAAAGGCCTTCAGATGCACACTCTGGGCTCCAGACGGTCCTGCCTCAGTGGATCCCAAAATGGACGACAGGTCACGAGTTCTTCACACTTTTATATCAGCATAAATTCACCAACCAGAACCCAGCCAATGATGGAATTTCCCCAAGCTTGCCCCCCTCTCCCCAAGATGATGGTTTACAGTTCTTGGGCATAGGACAGTCTGGGTGTCCTTGGAGAGCAAGCTGGAGAGGCTTTGTTATCTCTATCTTAGCATGAGAGAACAGCACCTAACAAGCTACAGGAAACTTCAGAGCTACACTAGGCGTACAGGATTTGAAAAATATAAAAGTTAAAACCTAAGGCATCAATGTCTCCAGGTAAGCACAGAGACAGAAGCAAGGTAAAAACAAGTGTCTGCATGGGTACACATAGTAGATAAGACTGTCTTTCGAGGTGTGATGTGACAGAGGTTACTTTCTGTCCAACCTATCTGGAAAGCTGGAAATACCTTGGCCAGTCTCTGGGACCAAATTAATCTACCGTGCAGTGACATGTCATGGCTCAGGCATTCTATAAAACCTTGAAACCACAGCAAATTCACAGAGACATAATTGATGCAGTGTATATAATTCCATTCAATTGTGTTTCTTTTTCTAGTTGTTTTGATGCCAGGATGATTTTTTGCCTTTTCTTTTATACCCGTCTTGTATACCCTTTTATATAGTTTTATGTATTCTTAGTGCTTTTAGCCTACGTACTTGTAATTTTCCAAGCCTGATAACTTAGCTGAGACCCACAGCACTGTTAAACCAGGAGACCAAACAGTCTGGGAGCCCCAGGCACCAAGGTCCTCTCCAGAACACATTTTGTAAACTCAGACAGGCCCATCCAGGGGTAAGGTTCCTCAGAACGAGGGGTTCACTCGAGCCTCTGATTGGGGAATCTTTGATAGATATGCTAATTTGCAAGGCCTATAATTGTGAGCATTTTGGTATGTGGGGGGTGGTGCGTTCATTTTCTGAGCATTGCACCTGGACAAAGTGCTGCATACAAGGATCCTTAAATAAATACCAAGGTAAAAACTCCTTTTCCCCATAAACCGTGTTTTGATTTTAATTTTAAGACCGGGGAAAGGCAAGAGTTTCATAATAAAAACAAAATTCAGAATTAGGCAAACATGTAAAAAGTGTGTGTGTCTGAAAGAAATCCCCTGCAAATTAATATCTATGACATTACTGTTAACTCTAGTAGGCTTCCAGTTGAGATCAGATCCCACCTGTTTGTTGCTGAACAAATCTTGATACAAGCAGGGAAAAAATAAACCTCAAAACAATTCACTCACCTTGCTTTGACTGGGATATAATATGTGAATAAATGAAGTTGTCCACACCTTCCTATTCTTAGAAAAGCTAACTCTAATGGCAGCAAAATCCTTCCTACGCTCTGGTGGGAAGTGTATAACCTTATTATGCAAAGTAAGCATCTTAATATGTATTTTATACAGAAATATATATAGAACCACTGTGAATGCAGCTCATTACCTTTCTCTTTCTAGATGCTAGGCACAACGTGTGTGGGAACAGGAATCTGCAAGTCAGTGAACTGCACTGCTGCTGTGTTGAGATTGGGGTGCACTGTTGTGATGTGCTTCAAAGTTCCTCTGCCCCAGGGCTAAGGGAAACTAACTCATTAACATTTCAGGTTATGAGAGGACTCTCACTGTCTTCAGGACCACCAGGATGAGCTGTAAGTCAACATGTTGCTTGTTTATAAAGTATGTGGTAATATTAACATACTTTTTATTATTCTTCAATGAACACCTTATTTTCTTTAACAGAAAACATGGAAGATGCCAAACTGCCAATTGCAGAAATTATAGACAGAAATAAATCTGCAGTTGCATTAATGGATATTTAAACATATACAGATTAACAGTGACCAATCTGTTTTGTGAATGTGTTTAAAAGCATTCTTGGCTGAGATGTCAAGCAGTAGATACACAACTGTCTTAACAGAAGATGCAGCCCAAACTCATTTTTTATGACCTAGCTATGAAGTCCTCAAAATAAAGATAAGCTTGAAAAGCTTGTTAGACTTCCACCAAGTGGTATAAGCAGTTCTGCTGCCTCTACTTAAGCGCACATCTGAAACTTATATTACACACAAAAATCAATATTTCATTCTTACTAACCAATAAAATTTTTAGACCAAATAAATTTGTCATTTGCAAATCAATAAATTAAATGCATTTATCAATTTTATATATAAAACTGTTTTGTGTACTTCAAGCTGTGTATGAGTAAAATCAGCACTATTAATAAATAAGTCATTGAGAATGGAATGAGATAATTAGTTTCAGACAGCCATAAACCAACTATTGCTATATAAAGCAATATGTTCTATACAAAAATGGTTGAATTATAATTTGCTTTCATCTCTTTTGCAAGTAATTTATGGGCTGTTTTCTGTCATTCCCAGTGGGAAACCCTACAGAATTTATTAGAAATAGTTTTATGTGTGTGTTGGGGATGTGGGTGTGCCATCTTAAGGTCATGCAGTTACATCTAATAGAAACTTGTACACCTGACAGCTGAGAGGTGGAGATGTGCACCTGGGTTGAGGCAATTCCAAGCACAAGTACAGGCTGAATAGAGTGATGCCATTTTGGTTTTTTACCTTTTGTTCTTTTATTTATTCTCTCTATTCTTTACACATATATGTAGCCTAATGTATTAGTAGCTAGTTTTCCTAGTAGTTTTCCATGCCCTTTACATAGGCAGAAAGACAAAACCTATCCTATCTTGGGCCCCTATCCTATCTTGGTTCTCCCTGGCTACTGAGGTTGAAAACAGCTCATTGAGACACATTTCCATCAACACAGTACAGCTAGCACCAAGGGGGGGCTCCAGAAAAGGGGCTTGAATCCCATCACCACTTGTGCTCCTAATTGGTGCTTATTTGTCAATTATGCTGGTTTCCCAAACTTATAAAACTGTATGCACCTCCATGGTGAGTGGGCTTTTTTGGACATTTTCCATAACTACCCCTGGAGGCCTTCAATAAAGATCCACATTTATATTACCTCCTATATAAATATATATACACCTATAATTATCTTGAAAGCGTGTGTTGTTTCATTTCTAGGTTGAAGAAGGCATCACAGAGCACCTGTGGGGAGAAGGACTCAGGGGTGGTGGTAGGTGAGGGGCTGGACATGACCCAGCTATGTGCACTGCAGCCAGGATGCATCCTGGGCTGCATCCAAAGCAGCATGGGCAGCAGGGAAAGGGAGAGATTCTGCCCCTCTGCTCTGCTCTGCTCTGCTCTGCTCTGCTGAGATCCAGCCTGGACGACTGCATCCTGCTCTGGGGTTCTCAGCAGAAGGACATGGACCTGTTCCGAAAGTCATAGAATTTTGTGTGTAAATCAAAGATGCACAAGTAGGTAATGTCTTTAATCAATTGCTGCATATTTTCTTAGGTGAAATATTGCAGAGTTCTTGAAACAGGAGTTTTTTCTCCTGTTTCTTATGCTTAGAAGGTTTAAGTTGCTGAGGAAATGCTTATCTGTCAGCTGTACACATTGTTATGAATTGTAAATCCCATCTGCATCAGAGAAAGCCAAATCACTAGAAATGCTTGCTCCTTGCTTGTACCAGGATTTCCCTGACAGAATTCCAGTATTCTTGAGAGTGTGCTCCATTTTCAAGTGAGTCTGCTTTCTCCAGAGGGGTGGAGCAGCTACTACAGGTTTGAAGGTGGAGATGCAAATAATCTGTTCTGCTTAAATGTTGATCCTCATCATTTGGGTTCCAAATAAAGACATATAGATCCAGGGGTAGATAACCAAACTTGATCTGGGGATAGATGAACCAGTTAACACTACATCCTTAATTGCTAGTTGTTCACTGGGACAAGTTCCCATTTTTCACAGGACTGGATTCTTCCTGTCTCATCCTTAGCATGCAACCAATGCCTCCAGTGCCTAGGAGAGTGTTCAAGACTGTTTCTCTCTCTCTCTCCCTGAGACTCTTGAGAAACTGGCTGTGGAAAAAAACACTGACAGTCACATGAGATGATCCTTGGTCTACTTTTTAGTTTAATAGTAATTTCCTGAAAGGTCTCTGTGACTTAAAGTACCTAACGCTTTTATTAATATCATCTGTAATTACAGTACTGGTATCTACTGCTGACACAAATATAATCCCTAACAATGAGCTTTCCCACCATGAGTCCCCCTCTCTTAGCTCTGCTCTGTGACTACACATTTTCAAATGCTACATTCCCTGATTTTATTTTTCTTAAATGATATGTTTGATAAGCTGTTGCTATATGATTTTTATTAGAAATTTTGTGGGTCAGGGTGACATTTAATAATGAATCTTATTATGGACTATGATCAGAGTTTATGAATTGAAAATAACTTTGTCTTTCATCTCAATGTTGCCAACCCTATAACTGTACACAATAGAGATCCTGAGATGCTCAGAGCCAGTGAGGGTGATGAAATGGGACAGAAGAAGGAAGAAATGAGCATAAGGGCTGCATGCAAATAATAAAGATAAAAGAGCATGTGCAAAGTCTGAAGAGCAATGTCACATTTGTGACACCTGGAGAAAAGGGTATGTTTTTCCAAAAGGGTGCAGAGAACCCCAAGGGAAGGTCGGATGATGGATGGATGGATAAAGCTAAAGAGACTTGCAATCTCAAATAAGACTTCAGAGTAGCAGCCATAATTACTAAAGTCTATAAAATTAAGACAAACATTTCTGGTGGTTTTTTACTCATAGTAGGTTGTAACTTCTGCAAAAATACTTTTTTGTGTCTGCTCCCAGTCAAGTACTAGGACAAACAGAACTGCATAATGATGCAAAATGATTAATAACTTCAAGTGTTTCATAATGTACACAAAGACTTGTTTAGCTACCAAGTAAATGTTTCTTCAGTTCTTTTTTCTGATGTCACTCATCTGCATTTGGAAGCAGAGAAAGAGTTAGGCTTTTGCTAAGGATCTATTTTCAAAGTGCCACTTAGAGATTTAGCCACAGAATTCTCATTATAGGCAATACATTTGAAAGACTTTGTGACCTGTAGGTTAGAATACATAGGTTAATGTGGAACTTCATTTCTTCTTAAACATTTCTCAGGAAATTTGCTTTCAAAGTTCATAGTGGATATAGGTGTGACCAGCAGGATCAGACAGATTCAAACTGAGAAAGCCTTCTTGGCAGCTTGGAAAACTGAAAGCATTGCATAAAAATTGGAATACGGTCCTATCTGTCAACTCCTGTTAGAAATGTTTTAACTTTCAGAATTTCCTTGGTCTTCAAAAATCTAGGAGTAAACTCACCATGTAGCACTCCTGCTGAACAGTTTTCAGGTCTAAGCATGTAAGTACTCAGTGCTTATGGAGAAACTTGAGTCAAATACTGGCTCAGCCTTACATGCTCTGATTATGGGGCACCGAAGCCACTGTGCAAGCTCCGAAATACATAGTGGCCTACAAACTACCCCAGTGTCTGAGTCTGGCTCCTTCCATCTCCATAATCCAGTGCTTAGAGCTTTCCAGAGCAGAAGCCGAGACCACCCTTGCCTCCTGTAGGTGAGGAGACACATCTCAGTGCTCCCTCAACACTCCGTGTTAGCAGATCTGCAATGAAAGCTCTCCGCATTGTGGAAATTACACACAATCAACTCATTACACATAGCATGCAAGCATCTCCCCACCGAAACGGGACTGTATAAAATCTATCTCTACTCCTCCCTCTATTCCCCAAAAAGTGAAGAGCCCTTAACTTGGGCTCATTCCACTTCTCTCAGTATCTCTAGAATCACCCTTGGTAGGTGCTTCCCTCACCCCAGAGTTTAAGAGGTGGCTGCATGGCAACTTGAGCTACATTTTAGAGTTCAAAATAGATCACCAGTGCAAGATACATATTGCTTTTTTTGAAAAGAAAATTTTTGAAACTGAAAACCGGAATCATTAAAGCTAAGTCAGTTCATCATGATGGAGGAATTACTCCTGTCTAAAGAGTAGAAGAGGAAAGCAACATGGAAATCATATAAAACCTTTATTTTCAGTTATTTATAAAGAGATTGTCTAGAATTATTCACCAAAATATTTTGCGAAAAATATTAGATAAGGATTATATTTTTAAGCAACTCATAATCAACTTAAAAAATTAAAAAGATTAAATTAAAATAGGTTATTTGCTTCATATTATTTGTTCAGGTGAAATGACAACTTAATTCTTATATATTTGTACACTACCATATTCATTTCTTGATTTTAGTTTTTTAATTCATGCATTTAATTTCTTTCTCCACATGCAGATAGAGATACTTACTTCATCATCAGATTGGTTGGCTTCCAGTTTTCTTAGTTGGTATCAAAAAGTCAATCATTAATGTTTTGTATGTCACATAAACATTGCCTACAGTATGCTTTTTTCATCAGCTTTATCTGCTGGAAATGAATGAGAGATGCAGATATGGAACATTTTGAAAGGTTTTCTCAAAGAGATATGGGGGACTATCTGTGATGCAAGTCCAAAAAAATCCATAGTAACAAAGGTAGCTAAAATGATAACCACAGGAAGAAAATGACAGGCCAAAAAGGGGAGTGTTCAGAAACCCTTCTTTTGAAAAAAGGCAATTACTACAGCATATAATATTCAGACCATGGTCTTTACTCTCTTGACAAACCATTAAAGACTCTTCTACAAATCCTGGGCAAAGGACATGCCAGAGCATGGTAGTCATAAATAGACATGAGGTGATGAACCGTGACAAATCTGTGGCCCAAGCAACACTGCAAAGGATATTTCTCCAGCCACGTTGGTCAACTCTGTACTCTTCCTGATGTATTTCAGAACACAGGGAATAAAGGTAAATACAGACGTGCTGCAGTGCCTGAACAGCTTCACTGGGGAATGGATCGTGAAGGCATGAGGAGCCCCAGGAGTGAAGTCCTGGAACTGAGCTTTCCATGCAGCAGGGGAAGCTGAGGAAAGCTAATGAGAGAAATGTGCTAAGAGGGGCAGCTGCACTGCTCAGCTTGCATGGAAAAATGCTTTAAAGGCTGAGCCTGACCCAGCTGAGAAAAACAGCATGGAGATAACCAAGCAGCTTCCTAAAGCAAATTGCCCTTCAAAAGAAAGATGGCTCATGTTAACCCCCTTTGGTAAATGTGAGCTGCTGTGCTTAAATGAGCATGAAGACACAATCTAAGAGAAGGACAGCTCTCACATCCACATAAATCCCATGGTGGAGGAGGCATGTAATCAGGGCTGATTCCCATAATGCCTGTGCTGTATTGGAGATGCTGCTCTTTGTATACAAAATTTCTACTGCATAAATTCATTCAACCCCATTTTCTAACCTGGAAATATTACTGTCAGAGCTAGAAAATAACTAGAGGTTTTACCTTTAAACTGTGACATTGAAGTATATAAAAATCCATTTAAGCAACCTACAGAGCTACTTATAAACTGAGTACAGCTGTAGCAGATGGTGCTCTTGCCAAGGTGGAGAAGACCTTCATACACTACATGGGACTCATAATGCTTGTCTTGGAAGAATAAAACCAGCAGTTGGATATGGCATTTAGGTATCTTCAAAGCTTAAGCTGCCAAGCCATTACAGTTAGTGCCTGAAGATGAAAATTTCTCAGGTAGATCCCATTAGGACCCAACAATTCATTGGAATGTGCTCAGAGCATATATTACACCGCATGAAGTCCTAGGTTTTGAAATAAGTAAGCAGGATAACTTCCACACTGCCAATGCAAAGACATGTAATCATGATAATTTCTAAAATTAGGTTCAAACGATAGGTGTGCAACAGAATAGGTGGAAAACCAACAATCATAAATGTGAATATCCACATATATGTCTGTATCTGTTTATAGATATATTTCTGCATCAGCTGAAGTAGATTTCTGTCCTCACCCTGATCTCATAATTTGAATGACTCCATCACTAGAGTGCATCCTCAGTCACCTAATTAAATCTACACTTGTCACACACTGAGGAGGAATTGACCTTTTTGCCATCTTATGGATGCTGTTGTCCAAACACGATGGGGACAACTCATAAACTCTGTTATACGAGTGCTCTGCAACTCCTGGAATGTTCCAGGCTCCCTCACTGTTCCATTTGCATGGTGGCAGCTGGGTCTGCATTTGCTGCCACTTTAGGTGTGCAGAACAGACTTAGAATTTAGCGATGTTTGAAGTCTAAGACCAAATCCAAATTTCACAGCTCAACTGCAGTTCTATTTTTACCATCTTAATTCGTTGTGACGAGTTTAAATCTCTATCTGCCTTGCTGAGTCCCTCAGGAGATCATGTTTTCCACCTGAATCATCCTTTAACACAGACATCCACTGATTCCATCTCTCACTTTCTAGTGCAAATTGTCATAATGCAAAAAATATACAGTATTTTAGATCTATGCTTAAAACACAAACTGCCAGCTTCTGTTACATTGAGGACCAAATGTTTTTTTAGGATCAGACTGCTACTGCCAGAAATGGGATGCTGCAATTGAGTCTGTGTTATGTTTTTATATTCTACACTATATCAGGCTTCCAAGTTGGGCATATTTACACGTTCCTTTGATAACATCTAATGTATGCATACAGCTAAAATAAAATTTGCATGATGGTAACTGATCACATGCAGGCTCTGATGAGTTCTTTTCTTTCTGCTAAGCTCCACATATCTTATTGAATTTCTGCATCAGTTCACATCCTGGATTAGAGTGATGCATACATATATCTGTGGGTAAGTGCAAATATACACTTTTCTATGACATCAACAATAAATCAACTATGTGTGATAGTTAAAATTATGCTGGTTTATTTTAGCTGTCAGATGAATAAAATATTTTGCATTGCTTTTTAATAACATTTCTGATCTCAATTAAACATAGAGTAGTCAAGTTCATCTGTGCTGTGTCAGAGATTAGAAGTGTTGTTTTAGACTGTGTGTTTGAAGGTATTTTTCTTAAAGACAACCGTACAGACTGGCAGAAAAAACTGACTTAGTAGTAATGAAACTTGTTCATTGACATTAAGCAATATA
Source organism: Vireo altiloquus (assembly GCA_013396875.1). Classification (NCBI taxonomy): domain Eukaryota; kingdom Metazoa; phylum Chordata; class Aves; order Passeriformes; family Vireonidae; genus Vireo; species Vireo altiloquus. The sequence continues at coordinate 35,510 of VZRF01012990.1, read as the reverse complement.
TACAAGAAACAATCAAACTAAGAATTCTTATTTAAGAGTAGAAAAACAGGCTTAACTTTCTCATTAGAATCTTAGTAATTTTCCTCTTAATCTAGGTAATCAGTGAAGGGGGGTGCCTAGGTAGATATACTTTACATGATCTCTGAACCTGCTACTTAAAGCAGGGCAAAGGATCTTCCTCAGATTCTGCAGAAGACTGAATAATTAAGGGACACCTTTCTGCTCGATAAAGAAAACTGTAATGAATATAAAGGAAATTATAGATTTTATCTTCTGCAAAGTCTTCCAATGAGCATCTAGGTTTCACTGGCATACAGATTATTGATGGTCGAAACTTATTAAGCTTTCTGGTCGCTTTGTTCACAGGAGTAAATCAGTACAGCAGAAGGAATTAAAAATAGCACTAAAATAATTTTCCATTGTTTTACTGAAATGATTTATGAATTCTTATATTTTACGAGCAGATGGAATTATTCAAAGGTCTTATTTTCCAAAGGTATCTCATTATTTTACTGCTTGTGAAAACTCCCTCTCACAACTACTCAGCAAAGAGGATGACTGCTAAGGATCAGAAAAAGATAGAAATATAAATAAATACCACACAATGATAATGTCTTGATGGCACTTCTGACATTTTTTCATTGTTCCAGATACATGTGAACCAAAATTTCATCCAAGGTGATTTAAATATTTTTTTTAAACCTAACACATACAAATACACTGGAAATTAAANGGGGGGGATGTTGTGTAAGCAGTTCTGTTTAAGAAGAGGCTACTTAATACAGTTTATTTCATGAGCTGATCAAAAATCATATTCTTCTTTGAGTATTTTCTCAAATACATCACACTATTATATCCAAAAATTTTCATTTTCTTTCCTCAAGGACTTGGCTAAACTTGAACTTTTTATTTAACTTCCAGAAGATATACTGCTTCAGCAGGAACCTTTCTGCTCAGGTGATGAAGACATGATGAACAATATACCTGAAAGCAGCTGGCTGAAGCATGGATTCCTAAAACATGGAAATTAACTGCTCGAATACAAGGAGGAGTCTGGAAAATAACTTTGCAGGTCAGAAAAACACCAAAACCCCATGGCAGTGAAGAGTTTCTCTTACAGAAAAGGCTCCTCACCCAAACAGATACAATGTCTTCCCTTCCATTATTTCAGCTCTTAAACTTGATTTTATTCCATTTTCCTGATCTGTGTCCATCTCTTCTGTCGTTAACTCTGAGCTCTCTGTCCCTTGTTATTTCTGATTCTATCACTCTATGACATTTTGCTATATATTTTCATTCTCTTTACGTTTCCACCAAAATTGTATGACACCAGCCACAAGGCCTCTCAAGAATTAAACTATTTGTCTTCTCTGGAGAGAAGGCTGTAGCAACTGAGCAAGTGACCAGGTACTGCAAAAAGAGTGATGTGTGTAAGCAAGAAGATGCCTGGCATGGTAATAAAAACGTCATAGGAACCCAACTCAAGCAGAGGTGTTTCTATACCCAGGAGTTCCATTTCATTTCTTGCATCAGCAGCCAACCCAAGCAGACTCCCCAGGCTGGGACCTCTGGTTTACTCATATTTGGACTATTTACAAGATAGATGAGAGTATAATCTTTCTGCCCTCAGTTTACACTGATCCAGTCTACCAGTCTTTCTCCTGGAAAAAAAAAAATCACTGAATGGGGTATGCGCCTTAAAATTAAAAGGATTAAAAGAGAAAGAGAAAGAGAATCAAAGACCTTATTTCTTGAAAAAGAGAAAAGTAATTTTTTTCTTCCCCAGTCTCTTTCTTACCAATTGCACTTTGTATGAAATTATGGGTTATCTCTGTTTCCTTATTTCGCTCTTACAGGAGTGTGTTGAGCTGTTCTGTGTCACCCTGGAATATGCTGTACCTGTAGGATGGCACCACATAATATGATTCAAGGTGGCATTTTTCTCTAGGCCCACTGCTAGTGTTTCAGACAAGCATGCACTAATCACAGAATATTTAAGCTTTATGCACATGTAATGCAGCCTAGAAACTGGGGAGAAATAGTGAGAAAAGATTGAGAAATTCCTCTTTGAGACACTAAGAGCATCTGTTTTCTTTGAATTAGGATGGTCAGTTTGACAACTTTCTACATGCTGGTATTCATGCAGTTTTCCAGTTTCCTAGAAAGTAGCCTATTACAGAACAAGATGCCATAGACTGAATCCACAGAATTCTTGCTAAAGATGCAATTTTTGGGATATTGCCCTGATACACAGGCCAGAACTGTGGCTCTTTTGCCTCAGTGGATGTGGTAGCACAACTCCTACAATCCCTCTCATCATATTAAAGGAAAATAGAAATGTTATCTCCTGATTTTCAGATCAGTTTTTTTCTCTGTTTTGGACATGTTTAAGAATTGGCATTGAAAACTGCTCTAAGGGCTGGGCATCTACTCCTAGATAACTATTCTATGCAAGCACAAAAGCTGTAACAAGTCATTGGATATGAATTTCAAACTTCTAATTTCTCAGTTGTACCTCAGTGCTTGTTTTTACCCAGAAAATGCTAAATGCTTCTCAGAAGACCTAATTGTTTAGGAATTAAGTAAAAACCTGTGGATTTTCTTGGTTTTATCAAAAAGATTATACTTGCTACTACTCTCTGCTCAACATACAAACACAGTCTGACTTTTTTCTCTCTCTTTTTCTCCATGTAGGGAAATGAGTACACCAGGTGAAGTCACCACTTTTATTTTCTATCACTTTCTGAGGGCAAAGTCATGTATCTTTGTGTAAAATAAAAGAGAAGTGTAAGCAGGAGAGAAAGTAGCAGGTAAGCAAAGCATTGCCATGTTTTGAGATGGGATGTATTTCAGTGCAGAACAATAAACCCACTTCTACTCATCAGTTCAGAGCTACCAGATGAAAGAGGTACATTTCCATTATGCACATTGAAGCAAAATTTTTTTTATTTTAAAATATAAGTTCCCCATCCAAAGTCACAACTTTTTGTATAAAAATGTTAAACATTATAAACGCAGGTCACAGACTCTTACGTCCATCATTAACCTTTACTCTGAGGAAGCCAGGGTTAGAAGTTCCATTCTGACCTTCCTGGGGTGAACCATCCACAGTGTTCCACAGCTTTCTGGATAGTGCAAATATAATAAGTCACGTTCATATCCTGAAAACAAATATTTTTATCAAATTAAAAATGCACAAATCATTCACAGTTTCATAGATAAGAATAAATAATCAATGAGAATATGACCTCTGTTTGCAACCCTAGAGGAGTCACTGATGCACCTGCAGAGGTCCTGAAGCAGCCACCATGCAGGACATCTCCATTCTGCAGTATAGCACAAGGCAGAGACATCTTGGATCCAGAACAAATCTCTCTATTCAGCGCATTTACACCAAATATACTAACAGGAGAGGCATGGCAGGAGGGAAAGTAAGTGTTTTAAAATAGTTCTGAGGAAGTCAAGGTGCTTGATTGAACCTTCGTGCCTTAGGTTAGCTGGACCATCTAACTCCTTTGGGCCAGTCCATGATATTATTCCTAGTAAGGAGTTTAGATATGATCATTTGAGCTTGAAGAGACCAGACAACATCCTGTCTGTGATGGCAAAGTTTACTTTAACATGTAGGTGATGTCATAGTTCTCAAATAATTACTCTTCTGTTCACCCCTAGGTCAGCTTGCCTGTCTAAATTCGATGATCAGATCATAGTTACTTTCCTCAGTAATTTTTTTTTAATTATAACTCATTAAAAAGTGTATGCATACACTGAACTTGGCTTGACAGTCAATTAATTTGTCAAAGAATTTTCCATTTGTTACATATAAGAACAACCACCTCCTGCAGCAATCAAATTTAAGAACTGAAGCAACACTAAAAAAAAAATTCATAGCCCTAACACACAAAATGAAAATCTGTACTTCTTCTTAATTAACTTTGCTGTAGTTGTTGAGCAAACTTCTCTAAAACAAGAAATACAGTGGAAAACATAATGGGACCAGAATTTGGCTTAGAAAAAAAGTATGACTGGAATTTCATAATGTAAAAAGAAAATAATGTATATCCCTGCAAAGTGTCCCACCTGCCACTGAGCACTGCCATGGTTTCAGGGTCTGAACACCATGAGCCATCGACCCTTGGCACACACCTGAAAGACAGGCAGCCAAGAAGTGCAGGTGGATCATAGAATGATAAAATCATAGAATGGTTTGGGTTGGAAGGGACCTTAAAGCTCATCCTGATCCAACCCCCACGCCATAGGCAGGGACACCTTCCACGAGATCAGGTTGCTGAAAGCCCCCTGCAGCCTGGGCTTGAACACTTACAGGGGTGGGGCATCCACAGCATCTCTGAGAAATCTGTTCCAGTGTCCCGCCCCTCTCACAGCCGAGAATTTCTTCCTAATATCTAATCTAAATCTGGCACATGCTGTCATGTTGAAATAATTTACTTCTGACATAATTTCTGTGTCTTAGTGATCCCCACAGAGGCTGGGAACTCAGGCAAAATTCCATGCAGTCCCCTGCTCCCATCTCTTTTGCCAGCCTCCCCTGGACTTCAAACTGTGTATGGGGGGTCCCTGAGGACCCATTCCCATTGTGTTTTGGGAAGATTATAAGTGCCCTGTTTGGATGTAGTTTGATGCAGTGTGTGGATTTTTACGGCTATGACAAATACTAGAGGCACGTGATTTTCTAGGGACTGCTCCCACCTCTTGTTAATTTGACTGAGAGCTGCAAGAGTGGGTCGGAGAAAAAGGGTCCAGTAAGCCCCTCTGCACTAAATGGCTGGAGGCTGGCTGCCTGCAAGGTCGATATTAAATAAATTATACATACACTCCTTTACCTGGAAATGAACATGAGTGGCATATTTACTACATGCCATTGCCTACTAGGTTTGTAAGCTATTGTTTCTGAAGTTTTCAGGTAGAACACATTTAATGTATGACTAAACCTCACTCACGCAGTTTTAGACAAGTTTCTGTGAAAACTTTTTCTTTCCTATTGCACTGATGCTCGGTGCTCTGGGCTACGACAGATTGGGCACTGTCATTTCAGAGCTCACTGACACCAGGGCAGCAGAGCCAGTTCTCTCCCTTCTGCACAAAACAGAACACCCAGGCCTCGTCTCCAGGACTCTCAAAAACACACGCACCATCAGAAGCCAGAATTAACCAGATAGTGAGGAAGACGCCTGACATCAAGTGGAAATGAAAAAGGAAAATCTAATGACCACAAAGTCAGAAGCTCAGTGATTTAATGGTATTCTCCACGTTCCCATCTTGTTACAGGTGGGTAATTGCTGTTAGAAAAGCATGGCAAACACTTTATGTTTCCTACAGGAAATAATTACTTTGATTGAAAACACTGGCTGTCTGACAATGGAGTACCTGCTGCAACACCTGCAGACCAGGAATGGACAGCTGCATTTGTCTTGTAGCACGGCTAATCAGGTTCCTGCAACTGCCAAATCTTCGACTGAGGTTGAGGGGACAGGTTTCCATCATGCTTTAGAGGTCTTTCTTCCTCTTTACTGATTGCTTTAGTCTCAGTTCCTCCCTCACCTTTTATGACTCCAAAATACATTATTGTCAGTAACAGTAAATATAGAGAAGAGAAACTGCCAGATAATCAACTGATATAAATTAATGTACTGTTATAGTCAGCTGAGTTCTTTCAATATATGCAAGATGAAAAAATTAACCCCAAATCTGATCAAATGCTAATTAGTATTTGATATTTTCTGCAATGATTATGTGAGAAAGTAACTCCACAAAGGAAATTGCAGACTAGACTAACCTGTCACACTAAGGTTAGAAGTCATCAGCTAACCAGTGTTCATTCTCAGCTAATATAGACATTTAAACACACTTATTTCTTGTTAAATGCACTATATTTTCAAGCATAATAAAAGAACCACAAATGGACCAACATCAAGGGCAAAACTAAACTCACCTTAATCAACAGAGTGACAAGCTAAATTTGATGGCAATGGCCTTCACAGAGCCTGTCCTCAAAATGAACAGCAAGTTTTCTCTAAAGGCCTTATGGAACTATGGGCTTATTTAGTGTACATAATTGCTTCCCTAGAATAAAAATCTCCAGGGAGAATTAGCTTCATCAAGTGTAACCACAGCCATATAGTCTTATATCACTTTCTTCTACACACAGGTGGAGTGCTGTTTAAATCTGTAGAGTTTGGCCCTATAGTATAATGATGAATCATGCCTATAAATAAGGATGTGTGCTGGTATTGACTGGGATAGAGTTAATTTTCTTCCCAGTAGTTGATATGGGGCTGTCTTTTGGATTTGTGCTAGTAACAGTGGGATATTTTCACTATTGCTGAGCAGCACTTGTACTGCTGAGGAGCAGAAGTACAAGTGTACAAGAGGTACAACGGAACAAGGCTGTTTCTGCTCCTCACCCCACCCCACCAGCAAGTGGGCTGGGGGAGCATGAGAAGTTGGGAGGGACAAGTGACCTCAACTGAACCAGGGGATATGCCAGACCATATGTGACATCATGCTCAGCAAATAAAGCTTTGGGGAAGAAGGAGGCAGTGGGATGTTAGGAGCCACTGTTACATGTGATGGAGCTGTGCTTACCTGGGGATGGTTCAACAACGGCCTGCTCATGTGAAGTGCTGAATGAATAAATTCCTTGTTTTGTTTTGCTTGCATGTGCAGCTTTTGCTTTCCCTGTTAAACTGTCTTTATCTCAACCCACGAGTTTTCTTACTTTTAGTCTCCCAGTTCTCCATCCCAACACGGATGGGGTAGGTGTGAGCAAGCATCTGTGTAGGGCTGAGTTACGGTCAGGGGTTCAACCATGAGAGCAAGAGAATTTGTAAGTACAGGCAATCTGTACTTTGAGAACTTTATAGAAATGTTTCTCTTATCATAGACTCAGCAATCCAAATGATTTTTATTGTTTTAAAATTCAGTATGGATTTAGTTTAGAAGACAGGCAGTCAAATAATCATTCGTAGGGAACTGAAGAGGAACCTTGAAGAGTCAGTTAAGATTTGCTGTGGATGACAATAAAGTTATGAATTTATTAAAGTTAAATTGCATTTCTCATCATCCTAGACATTGCAAAAAGACAGATATGACACTTGAAATGCAGTTTAACCTGGTGGCAATTACATTACTGCAGCACAACCAGGAAAGAACATATTTATTATTTGCCCTGCACTCTACTATTCTGTCTTCTTTCTTACCCAGCTGCCTCCAAAACTTTGAGGCCCTTGTACAGTCAACAGTGAAGAGCAGGTATTTCTTCACTCTGATTCTGAGACATTTGTCATCCACTTTAGAGGACTTCTTTGCCTCATTCTATTATGAGATTCCTAAAAAAACCTGGATGATAGCTTTATGGAACAGGTCCTAAGGAAGGTGATTGAGAAAGATGCCCTCCTTGATCTACTGCTTGTCAACAGAGTGGATCTTGTGAGCAAGTGGAGATTGGTGGCTGTCTTAGCCACAGTGACCATGAAGAAATTGAGTTTAAAATCTCTGCTAACAGGAGGAAAATGCGAGCAAAACCTCCTCTGGATATGAGGAGAGCAGGCTTCAGGCCTCTCAGGACATTAGGAAGTAAAGTCCTCTGAGAAAATGTTTCTGCAGGTACTGGGGTCCATCAGTGATGATCATATTTTAAACATCACATCCTAAGGGCAATTCCCAAAAGTCAGAAATCAGGAAGGAGAGGCAGAAGGCCAGCTTGGCTGAACAGGAGTCTTCTCCTGGAAATAAGGCAAAAAGGAAGGTGTATACCCAGTGGAAGCAGGGCCAGGTGACATGGCAAGGACACAGAGACACTGTAGAGAGGAAATTCAGGCAGCCAAACCTAGAGTTGAAGATGGTCAAAACTGTGGGGGACAATAAAAAGAGTTTTTTCAAATATATTAAAGCAAAAGGCAGTGTAAAAATAACATCAGTTCATTACGGTATGAGGGTGTTCTCCTCACAATCAGGGACATGGACAAAGCAGAGGTTTAATGTATTCTTTGTCTCTATCATCAATACCAGATGGATCAAGGGGGTCTCGGTGCCCTGAGCTGGAGAACCATGAGTGTGGGAATGATCAATTCCCCGTCAACCCGAGCTTCCAGCTGGATCCCTACAAATCTGTGGAGCATGGTGGCCTGAAGCCAACACGGCTTCATGAGAGGAAAGCCCTGTTAATCATACCTGATTTCATTTTATGACAAGGCAACCCACCTAGATGATCAAGAGAAGCCAGTTGATGTGATCTTTTTGGGTCTCAACACAGCTTTTGATACTAGTGTCCTTCTGCACAAAATGTCCAGCACACAGCTGGATAAACACATCACATGATGTGTGAGCACCTGGCTCACAGTTCAGGCACAAAGGGTTACAGTGAAGGGGGTGACATCAGGCTGGTGACCTGTCACTAGTGGGGTTCTGCAGGGCTCCATTCTCAGCCCTGTGCTCTTCAACATCTTCATAAATTACCTGAATGCAGGACTGGAAGGGATACTAAGCAGGTTCTCAGATGATACAAAACTGAGAGCGGCTGTTGACTCCTTCGAAGGCAGAGAGACCTCAACAAATTAGAGAACTGGGCAATCACCAACCACATGAAGTTCAACAAGGGAAAGTGCTGGATTCTGCACCTGGGATGGGGCAACCCTGGATGTACAGACTGGGGAATGAGAGCCTGGAAAGCAGCGTCACAGAAAGGGACCTGGGGTTCCTGGTCGATGGAAAGTTGAATATGAATTAGCAGTTCCCTGGCAGCCAGGAGGGCGAACCCTGTCCTGGGGGGCATCAGGCACAGCATGATGGCATGGGGCAGGGGAGGGGATTGTCCCACTCTGCTCTGGGCTGGGCTGCCTCACCTCAAGTGCTGGGGGCAGTTTTGGGTGCCACAATATGAAAAAGACTTTAGGCAATTAAAGAGCATCCAAAGGAGTAAGAGGAACAGCTAAGGTCACTTGGTCTGTTCAGCCCGGATCTCATTGCAGTCTAAAACTTCCTCACAAGGGGAAGAGCAGAGGCAGGCACTGATCCCTTCTCTGTGGTGACCAGTGATAGGACCCAAGGGAATGGCCTGAATCTGTGTCTGGGAGGTTTAGGTTGGATGTTACAAAAAGATTCTTCACCCAGAGAGTGGTTGGGCTCTGGAACAGACTCCCCAGGGAAGTGGTCACAGCAGCAACCTGACAGGTTCAAGAAGTGTTAGGACAGTGCTCTCAGGCACATGGTGTGACTCTTGGGTGTGATGCTGTGCAGGGCCAGGAGCTGGAATTGATGATCCAGGTGGGTCCCTTCCAGCTCAGCATGTTCTGTGATTCTGTGAGATCTAATCCACTATGAAGCAAAATCCTGTTGCATATCATTGTGAGTGGGGCATGGTTTAACCTAAACTGGCCCTTGGGATTATATTGCAGAGAAATAAAGATACACAAGTTTAATTATCCTTCCTCATCCTTACAAATAATTTGAAAATCAATTCATAGAGCATATTACTGCTGTATGGCCCTTGGGATACTTTCTTTGTTCCTCATTTCTTTGTCATTATATTCTTTTATAATTACAGCAGGAAGCTGCCACTATTGCTCAACATCAGCTCTCTGTAAGAAATGCAAATTTAGGCCCATCCAGGGAGGAGAAGAAGAAGGATTCAGACAGATATTAAAGTATGTTTACTTAACAAAGGTATATTTTCGTGCACCCATATGTATTCCAGTACAGGGTAAGGATTTGTACAGCAAGGAGGAAGGGTAGGTTTTCATTCCTCTGTTTTCAGGTAAGTCTCCTGAAGACTGTGTGGTGTATTCCCATTGGGAGAGGCCTCGAGGAGGACAGGAGCAGCTAGGAAAGCAAGAGAGGGACACAGATAACACAATTTCACAAAGCACATGGCTCACTTAGTTATAGTCATTAGGCTTTCTCTCTGAAATGGCTCAGGAGTGGAAAGATAAAACTGAAGGAAGCTCAAGGAACCAAAAGCCTGCAATATTTCCATGAGGAAACACTGAAACAGGGAGTGTATCTGTGGAATGCGTTTCAAATCCTGGGCTGCTAATGAAGCTAAACCACCTAACTTTTTGACTCTCAAAACAGGTGTTTTTCTCTGAGTTAGGGGACACAGCTGGGGTGGTCTATCACGGGTGCTGGGTTTTATGTCAACACTGCTGACCAGGTGTGTGCAGTGATGCTGAGGCTTCACTGTTCACCTTGAGACAAACTGCTCCCCAGGCCGAGGACTCCTCCCTGGAGACACAATCCAGGTGGATGAAGATATTTCAGATGCTCAAGGGAAATTCTTCTGTTCTCAAGCTATGGCCCCAAGGACACAGAGCTGCTGTGTTGTATCTGACAGGGTTCTTTTGGTGTCTTGGATGCAAATGTGATTCTTACCTAAGTCCTTGTTTTTCACTTGTGAGCTGAAAGAATGGCATTAAAGCCTATAAACCTGAGTCTTCTTTTGCATGACAGAAAATGATGTGCTGGCAGTATGAACATGCTGAATACTCCAGAAATGAATACTCTGGGCTTCAAGACCCATTTACTTCCTCAGGTTCAAGCACATGTTTCCTAGACCATGCTTGAGACAAGTGAGGTGAACTCTGAAAACATGCCTTCAAACTTAAAATTTTGGGGGCCAATTCTTTGGGCGCTGTGTCTCAGGCTGTGGGACCTGAACTGATGGGGAAACCAGATGGTCTGGGCTTCCAAATGTGGGATTATTTTGCACAATGGCTGTCCCAAATCTCAGAAACAAAGTGATTCAGAGGTTGTCCTCTTACCTGTGTAACTGCAGAGGCAGACACAGATGTTGCACGAGCCTAGTCAGAACTGGAAATTTGCCTAGAGCACAAGATGTGAAGTACAACTGCTCCCATTAGAATATCTAAAAGAAATAATTTCATGGAAATGTTTTGCCTTTTCTAGATCTCACTCTTCCTGTTAAAACCTCCATTTCTCTGTAAAAGGTCAAATGATACCCAGTATAATACCCTGATCAGAGATCAGGAGGGAAAAGAAAATCAAATTTCCACTTGCAAGCAGTGAGATGAATGGCACTGCTCTCTAAGTTGTGGCTCAAAATATGTGGGGCAAAGATGAGAAGCATCTATTTTAATTAATAGCACATGTTAGAGGTAATAACGGAACCCAAAGCTAGATTTACAAGTTGTTCAACATTTCAATATGTTTCTGAATTAACAACCAATCTTGTTTATAATCTCACAATATTTTTTTATTTATTTAGTGGTAGATACTTAAGGATGTAGAAACAGTGATTTAAACAGCACTTTATTTGGTTACATAAAGAGATTCATTTTGGGTTTAGAACTAATTAGAAAACTACTTTTTTTTCATAAAATTTAAGTTTTTATAGGAAAACGAAAACATCAAAAGGCTAGAGCTAGAAAAACAAATATTTTGATTCAAAATCGAGCTGTGATTGTCTTGTCTTCCTCGTCTCTTCCATCAGCAAAGATCTTCATTTCATATAGGTGGTGATCATAGCTATTTGTTCTTCCTCAGTCTGGAAGCTTGGGCAAAGGATTTATGCTTCTTGAGTGAGCATTCTTTTGGTTCTTCATACATCACTTCTTTATTAAACACAGATTTCACCAATCTGGGATGCAATCAAGGAAAATGATCACATAGTTTATGAGGCAGCCTTTGAAATTCATTAGATAATATATTTGAAAAATAGGTTCTCCTAAGATAAGGCAAATATTAGTCAAATACTGCTTCTTCCAAAGACAGCTGGGCAACAGAAAATACCATATATTTTTCTGGGCTGGTGTAAGTATGCTATCTTGCTTCAATTTACACATATTGTCATTGGAAGGGGTAGAAGTCTTGGCTTGAGGATTTGAAATGCCTGCCTTTTGAAACCAGCTTTTTGAAATTCACAAACTGAGACAATGACAGTGAGCTTCTACTCTCTTGCCAGCAAACAAGGAAATTTGCAGGAGGCCTGAAACTCTGAAATGGCTGAGAATGACAAACATTTTGTTCAAGTTGTACATACAAAATGGCAATATGGAATGTGCTTAAAATAAGGGGTTTTAACCACAGCACATCCAGCTGACTGGTGCCCATTAAAGTTCCTAGTTCAGCCTAGATCACCCACCTTTTATTGATGCCTAAAGATTTTCTCTTTTTATGTCTTTTTCATATATTTGTAGCTTTTTAGACCATGCTTATACAGCTCCTTGTATTTTTCCTACCCTTTCTCTTAGATTTTAGAATAATAAGCTAACCTTATAACACATTCCTGAAATACTTTTTAGTCTTATTTTGAGGTAGAGGACCTACAAGAAGAACATTTTGTTTTCTAATCAGAATCTGAGAAGATATAAAAAGGAGTGGGGCAAAGAAGCCCTGGACCAACTCCAATGGGGCAGTACCGGGGAAAAATTACATAATCAACTGCTCTTCTAATTGGACAATGTTTGCTATATATGATAATTTGTTAAACTTATAAAAGTTGTAGAAATCCGATACCGTGTGTGCCCACAGCCCATTACTATGGGCATACCTGGAAGCTTCCAATAAAGGACTGTTTTTCATCTTACCATTTTAATACTGCTGCCAGGGTTTTAGTCTTTTGATATCAGGCAACATTATGAAGCAAGTTCCCCCAGCTTCTCAGGTTTCTCACTGGTTATCTGTACAGAGATTGGCTGAAAGAGTGTGGTTTAAGGTTCTTCAGTGATATATGTAGGTGTGCAGAGAAATTCCGTGACACTGAAAAGATGGTGCAGACATCTCAGTGAGAGCAGCAGGTACAGAGTGAAGCCAAAAATAACCCATCACAGCAGGGTCTGGTCAGGATAAGAGTACTACTATCAGAAAAACCAGAGATAAATAATAACTTTTCTGGAGCATATAATAGATGCTGAAAAGATTAAAACATGTTTACCAAGACTTGCAAAGTCCCTCCAAATGTTTTTTTGCTACATATTGAAGAAGGCAAAGTTCAGGCACTGATAGCACTGTCACCAAATCTGAAAATAATAATTTTCTGCTCCCCGATGCTCATGATTAGATGGGATGTCACAAAGGGAAGTTTTGAAATTTTGAGTGCTATTTAAGATTATGTAGAAAAATGCTAAGTATTCAAAATCATTTTCTTTTGCCTTCAGTGCTTCCCTCAGTTTAACTTTGCAGTTTCACATAAAATACATGCTCTGGAGTAGAGCTACAGGAATAATGGTGATTTTTGCTGTTTATAACTCTACTGATGTAAAATTTTACACTCACAGCAGAATGAAATGTTCTTTTTTATTTTTTCTTTTTCTTTTTTTTTTTTTTTAATTGGATATTGGAATGGCTCACATGGTGGCCAGACTCTCATGTTGACTCTAGAATGAGTTTCCTAGTGCCACTGTCAGAGGTAGAGCGCTCCTGATGGTGGATCAAGGTCCAATCCAATAGACCATTACTTACATTCTTAAGTATAGGACAGATCTCGTTCCTACTGCCTGTCCTGTTGCAATGGGAAGGCAGAAACCTAAATTTTTTTGCTTTCTTTGTTTTGTGAGAATGAAGTACAATATGGTCATTTGGAGTGTCCAGTGATGAAGGCAGTCAAATACAAATTAACCTGCAAATACTTCCAAAGAACATAACTATTGTCAAGCACAAACTACATTTTAAGAAACTTTTTAACCTCTCCCAACACCAGCATACCATATGTCAGAAAAGCTATTTTGAAAGGCTTCTCTGCCTTTGATAACAAATTGACAAATGACAATAGATATGGAAAAAGAAGTGGTGGGTCAGTCAGGAATTTAAGACCACTGCTGTGAGAGTGGTGTAATAAAACAGCTGAACAGTTTAGCTGGGAAACTACAAACAGTATTTTAATTGCTCAAAAAACTTGAAAAGTAACAAGTGTCAGGGGGGAAAAGGTAAATCCCACAGTGGCAAATATCAGCCGAGACATTGTAAAAATAAACAATTACTTGTGCTACGTAGGAAAGGAAAATCACAGACATATGAAGTCTTCTAACTGGGAAAAGTAAAATCTTTCAGCTGAAAGACACTGAGAGAAACAATTGTGGGAAAATAATCAGGCAAGACTAAAAGTCTAGTTATGACAAATCATTACCACTTTTATAAGGTTCCTAAAGTGGGAGAGAGCAGAGCATTTACAAAGTGTGCATATTCAAATCCAGTATTAAGTTTGAAAAGGTATCTGGAGTTCATTGGCAGGAAAGCATCCAAGTGAACAGAAGGGATTTCTACCACCACTGGGAAATATTTAACCCAAGTTTATTTTTCATCTGCTCTCTCAGCACAAAGTATCTGACAGTGCTTGCAGGAAATCATGCCCTGACCAAACCTGAGTTGCCAGAAGAATGCCTCTGGATGGGAATGCACCACAGGACAGCTTCGAGCCTTCTCAACCTCTCCACACTAAGAAATCAGCCCTTGGAGTAAAGTGCATTCCATACCCAAAGCTTTACAGAAACATATAACTATAAATGAGATTTTACTAATAGCATCTCATCAGACAGTTCTAATTAGCTGTATAAAATTAAAAGCAACCATTCATTCACAATTTAAAAACCATGAGGCCAAGATTCCAACACAAAGAAAAGTTGATAGTCAAGTTGTAAACCGTGGAAAATATGATTACGATATCAAAAAACCAGCAAAAATCTGTAACTATTAAATCATAAACAATTCTACTATAATTACAAATATTAGGAAGAGTAAGAGACTGCATTAAGTCAAGAACTTAGGGAACAGGTATTACAAACCCTGCTGTTTCTGCAAACATTTTTATTAGCTCAAGAAGCAATGCAATGAGGCCAAAGGGAATGAGTTTCTAGAAGCTATTTACTCACTATAAACTAGCAAAGGAACAGGGAATTCTAGTTACATTGAAAGCTGTTAAAGTGGTTTTTTTCTCTTTCTCTTTTCTCCCCCAAATGGCTGTTCAGTATGAAAAATGTCTCTGTCAGCAGACACTCTTCACAACCCACCCTGATCAGCAGCCTTCATTATTTTATTGAGACAAACGGGCAATAAGCAACTAAAACTTTTCACATACACAGAGCTAAAAATATAGAAACAATATTTTGCCAAGTTGCAACAGAAACCAAAGAATACATCTGGATCCACCCTGTAAAACCAATTAGCAATGAGCAGCCCATTCAGAACTATTCCTTGATTCATTCCACTATTCAGGTGGAGTTGTGCAATATTATTTACAGACTGAAAAAACTTTGGGTTGATTTAAGCCAGCGATTATTGTTACTATAAATACTAATTATTCCTAGAGTTGTCTAGTGTAAACACTATTTCTTGGTTGCATATGATAAACAGGGAATGTTGATCACCTTCTTTTAATGTTCTGCTTTCCTCTCATAAAGAAAGAGGCATAAAAGCTTATTCTGTTAATTTAAACCTTATTAAATAAAAATTCTGCAAACAATTTTTAAAGGTTTTTTATTGTTGTTGAAAAATAAGACTTTACCAAAACTAAAACATTTTACAATACAGCATCAAGTGTTACAAAATGTTTAAATCAAAATAATGTGAAATGGAATTTTTTCCAAGTTTTTTTCTATTTTTTCTTGATATTTTCTAATTTTAAAAAAAGTCATGCACTGTGCATGATATTTTGTTTCCTCATAATAAGAACTTCAATAACTCATGTCTTATACTATTCCTGAATTAAAAATTGACAGAATGTCTTTCTATGACATTTAAACAGTTCAGTCTTTCAGTGATAACCAGTAACTGCTTCCATCACAAGTCTCTAAAATACTCAGAGCTCTGGTTTTAGTGATGTCTCAAGAGATTCCCAAATCCTCGTTGTCCAAGATAGGACCAATTATACTGCTAACTTTCCACTTTTTCCTTAATTTATTCTATTCCTTTAACAAGGATTAAAACCAATAAATGCTTTGCTTAAATTCTTGCTTTTAGGCTGGCAGAGTAACTATGCACCAGGCTTCCCAGATTCCAGCATAATGCTGTATCTCATATGTGCTGTACAGCCCTTTCCCATGTTGCTGCAGGCAGCTGATGTGGATTCAGGTTTCCTGAGAGGCCACTGAATTACGATATTCTGCTGCTGCACACTGTGGCTTTAACACCAGGACACTGAACTAATCACCCTTCTACCCTTGATACCATTTTTGCAGCTCAAGTCTTCTTGACCACCATTAGTCGACACTTTAATATTTTCTTTTTTTCTTTGTCACCAGTCACCCTACCTTTTGAATTTTGTTATTCCTTTTGACTATTTTTGAATGCTTTCTTTTCTTCTCTCTTCATATTCAGTTTAAAATTTCATGGCAGATTAAATGGTGGAAGGGTTTGTTTCAGAAAAAGAAAAATAAGGAAGTTTTATAGTCTCTTTAAGTCTAATTTTTCCCCTCAAATGAACAGAAAAAATCAATTATTAGCTAGGAGTATACAACAATTTCTGCTTCTATACTGATTCAGGCTCTCCACAGACAGAAAAAAACAATAAACTGCTAAGGTCCACCCAGCAGAGCAAACCTGCAATCATTGGCTCCAGAAGCACTGAACTTTCCCAGCTGGGCTAAATGGAGAACCTCTATTAGTTGTCACTGGGGAGGTACATATTCTCTTTGCAGGACAGCAAATTCAAATGCAATAACTACAAAAACATGAGAAGGACTGAAACCACATGCAGAGAAAGGTACTAAGTCTGCTTTTCAGCTTCCTTACTTCCCATTTTCCCATTAGGACCTTTCATTAAAGAGTATGTGTTCTGGGTGGAAAAAAACTCCTTTTCACCTTGTGGAAAGATTGCAGAAGAATTTATTTGTGTCAGTTTTCTGTCAACACCTTACCAGAGTCCTTCTTCCACCAGCTAATTTCCCCACAGACCAAAGATTTCCAGCCCCCTATTAATCACAGAGAGAATGGCCATGAACATTTGTGTCTGCATATAAGTTTACTGTTCACCATGTCATATAAGTTCACTAATGTGAAGCAGACAGAAATACATAAAAATGCGTATCTTGCATAGGAAGAGCATCTTTCCATCCAATTAAAAAACAATGTTGTACAGGAATAAAAGTATTCCCTTATTAAAAGTTTTTACTTAAGAAGATGTGCTGTGTCATAACCAGTGAAGTAATATCAGTGTGCCACAGACAATCAAAACTATTCCTGCCCAGCTGTATCAGTGTGAAAATTATAACAGCTAATCCTCAGAGGGAAAGAAGTGTCAGGACACCAAATGTATTATCCCAACACCTCTAATGGCAGATTCACATCCTGTGCAGGTGGGCACAGCCTCTTGCACATGTCCCCACCATGTCTTGCCCCTGCTGCCCCTTTCTCTCTGGGTCATGACTCTGAGCTCTGCCCTCAGCCCTGCCTCAGCATTTCCCTTTGCCCCTGCATCCATTGTGCCACCATCCAGCCTGTCCTTTCCTGCCAGGAGTTTGCTCCCTGCTTCCATTTCCATTCCCCATAGCCTCAGATTTCTTCTCTGAGTCCTCACCCATTCTCTTCCCCACAAGTGAACATGGGGTTTGTACTTTTGGCACACCAGTGGCTACACTCCATTTTTTTCACCAGAAATCAGTTCATCATAGGTTATAAGTACAGAAGCAGAGCACATTATTCAAAAAAGCATACTAGTCCTGGCTGCTTTCCAGCATATAAAAATACTAATTTCCAGTAAATTATATACACTTGTAGTAAAGTTACAACACCCTGTTGGGAATCCAACATGGCTTCCCTCTATATCATTTTCTTCCCTGCCTGCAATAAATTGCATTATATGAAGAAATATAGAGCTCTCCAGTATTTTGATATAAATCTTCCTGAAGAAAGCTAACACAGATCTGACAACATGTATAACAGCTGCATATAGCTACAGAACTACCTCCACTCTGTGGTAAAAAGAAAAAAGTTAAAGAGATTAAAACAGTGATCGCTTGCTCCTTAAAAATAAGAATGAGAAATTAAAATTACATGTGTAAAGAAACAGATCGCAGCTTTAATTATATGCTTCCAGATTTATTTGTTCTTACTTATTCTTTAAACAGTATTTTCTTCAAGAAAAGTGATACTCTGACATGCAAATGGTTGTGGGAGGGCACCCAGAAGTGAGTTGGGTGAAGTGAATTGGGTTTTGCTGTATCACAGGTATTGCTGTGAAGGACTCTGCAGTACACTGCAGTTATGCACACCACAGTTTCATTCCTGTCACCATCCTCTAATGTCAGAATTTTACATAGCTTTTTTGCAAACTTTACAGTGTCAATTCAGCCTAATTTGCTGGACCTCATTGTTTTTAAAGTCCTCTTAGATGCAGCAGTGCCTCACAGTTTCCAGGTCTCTTCTCTCCCCAATGACAGTTCAAACCTACCTTGCATTATAAAGGTACAGTCACACCTGCTAAAGCCACAGCATCTATGCCCACAGATTAAAACTCCTTGAGAAAAAAGCCAGAGAAAGGAGTTCTTCTCAGCTGCAGGATGCCAATCTGAAAGTGTTCATGAAGAAGATACAACCAGCAGTTCTCAGTTTCTGCTTCCTTCAACATGAGAAAATGTGCTATAAGATCCACAGGCACAGTTTTCCACTCTTCTCTTGGGGAGCCATTGAAATTCCTTTCACATCATTGGGAAAATGTGTGTCCGTAGCTAGTCTGTAATGCTCTGTGATTAAAGTGTTTGTTCAGCCTCACTCTCTCTATTTCCTCTGCTTATATCTGAGAAACTGTTCTCAGCCAGAGTCAGGAGCTCCCAATGCACCATGTGCATGAAGTATTCTCTCTTGCCCATATGTTCACATATAAGCTCCCACAATTAGCCAGGGGGTCTTCTCCCTGGATGGGACCGTAGTGGTTTCCACCACAGCTTCTGCACAGTACTGCATTTTGTCACATAGATATACCCTCAATGCTGGTGAATGATTAATTTGATAAAAAGGAGATCCTTGCGGGAATTTCCTTGAAAACATTAAATCGTTTAATAATGCTTTGACAAGGCTCTATCACAACATATTTTCCATCTCTCTTCTCCTAATGTCAGTGGTAAAAGCCAGACAAAAGCATTCTGACAATATTTCTCTGTTCAGAAATTGCAGTTCGAGCCTGAACAATCATCTCATATGCACTGGTCAGCTGCAGGTGAAGATGTAGGTACTGGTCAGGCAGCTTGTAATATCATCCCCTGCCTTGCTAACGGGCTTCCTACCACTTCTCCTGCTTGCTGGGTAGTCTG
This sequence comes from Vireo altiloquus, assembly GCA_013396875.1. Classification (NCBI taxonomy): domain Eukaryota; kingdom Metazoa; phylum Chordata; class Aves; order Passeriformes; family Vireonidae; genus Vireo; species Vireo altiloquus. The sequence goes on along the minus strand of VZRF01012990.1, from coordinate 16,293 downwards.
AGGCTGGCAGGTACCATGCCCATGACAGAACCAGGCTGAGAAATTCAGGCCAGGTGCTCTTCAGTTACCTCAGAGCCAAGTGGTCCCAAGCGCCAGAGCAGCCCACCTGGACTCCCAGGTACTTCCAGACACAGGTTTTCCCTGTCCAGAGAAGGAGAAGGTGGGATTTCCCCCCTTTCATTCAGCCAGCCTTGCAGTCTGGGCTTTCACTGGGAATTTTCTTGTGCCTCCTAGGTACAGGCTCTGACTAGGGGCAACCCCAACAGACTGGAGACCTGGTAGCAAGAGAAGATGCAGTATGTTCATGAATTTTGTTATTCCCTTTTCCGAAAAAACTGCATTTACTCTTGTCAGGGGGGAGGTGTTCTTCTTTGGACCCTGACATCTGGCCCGGCTGTGTTCCTTGTTTCAGTGTCCCATGTCCTGGAAAGATGAAATGAGGCTTCTTTCTGCTGTTTCAAAGCCTGTTTATTTTTTGTTCTTATCAAAGTTTCAGAGGCACAGACTGTGCTGTGACCTCCAGGAACATGAGGGCAAAATGGCAATGACAACCCGAAGCAGGTAGCTTTTATATCTATTATCAACCAGTTAGAAAACTTTACGTGTCTTATTTTGTTCCCAAAACCAGTAAATATCAAGCTTATTGACAGGCCTCCTCTACACTAAATTCTATCTACCAATTAACAAGTCACAGGAACTCATGTCAGAAAGAAAAGGAAGAGAAGGAGAAGAGAGAAGAAGATGAAGAAGAAGGAGCCGACACCCTAGAATCTCCATGTTGGCTCTATATAATATATATAGCAAAACCTAAAAACTACAACTACATATTCTGTGGTACACTAAACAACCATCTCCTCATTTCTTTGGTGTTCTCAGTTCATCCAGAAGTGGGGGCAAATGCTCCCATGAGCTTGGTTTGCAGGCCAAGCCTTTTTTTTGAGGAGCTCTGGGGGTAAAACAAACAACCAGAGGAGCAGGAAAAGTTCCCAAGCTTTTCCTAGACTCCAACAACTCTGTTTTGAAATGAGACAGTATCTCAAGTGCTCGAATATTCTTGCAGAAGAGATGCTTGTTTCCCACCATTCTCTGCAAAAAGAGAGTATAATAGCAAATTGAGGTCTCACAGGTATATTGGGTTGACTGAAAAGTGTTTCAACAAAATTATTTTCAAGGGAAATACCTTTTCCTTTTCTTTCTAAATAAAATTGGTGTTTTCTCTTGCAAAGTCAAACATCCAAAACATTTCTAGTTTTGCCTCTGGCTTATCAGGTTTCCTGGATAGCGTGTTTTGTCTAGTTTTCCCCTTCCAGGGCTGGGCATCTTCTTCCATATCTTCCATGCTTTTGACCAAAAGTTTTAGTACCTGAGGAAATCTGGCACTGCTGGCACTTATTCACAAGCCTCATGACATCAACATTCATACTCTGACACTGCTACACTGCATAATCACTTTTGGTGTCATGGTTACTGCCATGCACATGGAGCTCTTGCCCCTACGAGTCACATGCAATCACACAACCCCTGTCCATGGGGGTTCACTTGGGTCCACTATCACCACCAGCCACTTGGCTTTACTAGCTTCTCGTCAATTAGGTCAATGCCAGATACAAAATGCCAGGCTCATTGTGGGTTGCTCTGCACTTACCAGTGAATAAAAAGAGGAAGGTTATCCTGCCAGTCCAAGTGCTCCAGCCAGGCTGGGCACTGCCATGCACCCTGCTTGGCCCATGGCTAGAGATAGCAGGGAAGGAAGGCTATGAATGAGGCCATCTGTGTCTGCCTTGGCAAGATTGCCTAGTACCCGAGCACTTTGGTTATTTAAATGTCTGGTTTTGGTTCCCCTAAAACACTTAAATCTTTACCCCCTTTACAAAGTCATATTTCTTTTCCACTGCAATCAGTCTCGTACATTTCGTTGTCCAGCCTTATAGCCAACTTATCTTTCTAACCACCTCCAAATGCCAGATTGTCACCTTTTGTCATAAACATTAATTATTCAGGCAAAACAAATAAAAACTTCAGGGATTTGGGGCTTTTTCCTTTTTTTCTTCTGTCTGGCCAAAGTGGGAGAATAGACTGTTTCTATGCATCCCCTAACTGAAATACGTAAGAAACCAGTCATCCTCCTTGGATGAAGTCAAAATATGCTGAGTCTATAGTGAGGTATTATCTTTGAAGAGGTCACACATGTTTTCCAGGATAAGCCTTTTACTGTTACAGAGCACTGACAGAAAGCTGACAAGGAATGGTACTAAAACCGTCAGTGTCCACTCAGAATAAAAGTATTTTTAAAGTCATTTCCTTAGGAGTGCCTGGGCATTGATGGCTCGGAGAAATATTGTCATAAAACCAGCTGAAACAGTTGTTGTTACAGTAAACATGAATTAAATTTAATAGCCTTCTGCCCTCCATTTCAGGCCTCAAGTGCTCTCAAAAGGTCAATAAAACATCCCCTTTATTATAGTCTGTCAAATAATGCAGACAATGCAGGTGAAAGGTTGTCAAATAAGTAAAGAGAAATGTTGTGCTAAGCAAATACACAGGAACAAACCAAAGGCACGTGACCATATGTGCTCCTGAGAGGCTTTGCTTCCCAAGAGCTGGGCAGAGCTGCCATGGTTCCTCCTGCCCCGGTGATAGATTTATCCTCTCAGACTGTTTCTCACAGCTACAAACCACACAGCTGGGCTCCACACCACAGTCACAGGCCAGGGGCAGCACTGCCTAGAAAGCCCCTGTGGCTATCATCAAGGTATTTAAAGGAATCCTTGAGCTGCCCATCTGTAGACAGGGCAGTATCACAGGACAGCTCTGTCTGGAAGGGGCTGGAAAGGAACCTCTGGTCCAACCTCCTGCTCAAAATCAAGGTCCCTCTGCAGGAGCTCCCTGCCTTCCAGGGAGGAAACAATTCTCCCCAGTTTCGTCTTTTCAAAATTTGCTTAGTATCCCTTCCAGTCCTGCATCCAAGACATTTATGAAGAAGTTGAAGAGCACAGGACCTAATCCATTAAAATGATAAGTTCTTATTTTTATATGTACAAGGTGTTCTTTTTGCATATGAATAAGATTTTGACTTTAACCCCACTGTTTGTCATTCTCCTACAGTGCAAAACTGTGAAGAACATCTCTCCATCTTCAGAATAAGCTTTCTGTAGGTTCTAGGTGACAGCTACTAGGTTTCTCATAATGCATCCTTTCCCTAGGTTGAGCAAATGTTGAACTCTCCTCACAGGGCAAATATTCCAGCCCCCAGCCCTCTTGGGTGCCCTTTGTTGAACTCCCAGGTTCATTTGTGCCTGCCTGGTATTGAAGGGCCCACACTGGCCTCAGTAATTAAGATGTGGTCTGAAGAGTGCTGAGCAGAGGGGGTGACCACTTCCCTGGATGCAGTAGCTGTGCTCCTGTTTGTGTAGCCTCGGGTGCTGTTGGTCCTTGATACTGACGGGGTCGTGGGGACTCGTGTAGGTCCTCCCTGCCACATCCTCCAAGACTGTGTCTGCAGAGCTGTCCTTGCACAGTCAAACCACAGCATTGTGGTGGGGGTGGGAGGCTCAATGCCAGCTGCTGGGCTTTCCATTAGTCCGTGCTGAAGTGCATGAGGGTTCCACCAGGCCAGTCCTCCGAGCGCTCCCCTTCCCTCCTACTCCAGGTTATTGATAAAGATGCTGAACAGGATAGGTCCCAGGATACACCCCTGTAGTGCTTCACTTCTAAGGATTCTACTTCACTCAAACAGGTTTTTACCAAGCTAGTTTTCCATCAGTTCATACTGTAAAGCCTTAGTTTCAATAAAAAAATACCACGAGATACTCTGTTGGAAACCTTACTAAGCTCATTCTGAACAAGATTCACTGTTTCCCCTTGTCCACAAATCCAGTCACTTTGTCATAGAAGGGCTGCTCAGGCAAAGTCTGCACTTGGCTCATCTGTGATGACTGTTCCCAAGTAAAACTGCCTTCATGCACTCAGGAATGTGCTCCAAGAGGACATACTCCATGATGTTTCTAAGAATCAAAAGGAGGATGACAAATTTGCATTGGACACAGGATTTCCTTTTTGACCTGTTTTTGAGATGGGAATAATATTTGCTATTTTCAGAGTCATCCCACCCTTCTCAGCCATGACTGAAAGGAACTGTGCAATGATACCAGAGAGGGCTCCCAGTAGCCTTGCCCAGGTTAAAGATGTGAGATGAATTTATGGAGCTCTTGGTGAAGCTGACAGGTGAAGTCTCAGTCTCCACTTCTGAGGGGCTCTCAGTGCCACCAGTCCTCACAGTCCTGTAGGTTTTACTGAAGGTAGTACAAAGTTTTGCCACATCTGCCTCAGGAATGCTTTCTGCAGAAGTTCTTTTTCAGAGATCAGCCCCATTGAACCTGAACCATATGAACAACAGGAGTTTTAATAAATTTAGAGAGGATAAGAATTGGTGGAAACCACTGCAAGAGTCTCTGACTGCCTTCTGGAATTATTATCTGGAGAACGTGCTGGTGTGGTACTTGAATGGCCAGAGGGTCACACCTGACATACACACGATTGCTGGGGAACATCATTTGCTTGCAGAGAACAAATTTCACGAGTGGTCATCAATGGGTGCTCGTCGAGGTGTGGTTATGACTTTATCTCACCTCAGTGCTATGTCCCTATGCTTTGGTTAAGGGATGATGGGAGAGGGAAGGGAAAGAAGCGATGGCACTAATGAGACACCAGGTTCCAAGCTTGTTTCTGGGAGGAGGTTTTGTCCTGAGAGCTCTTGACAAGTTGCTCTCTCCAAGCTGTTCCACACAGAGTCTTTCTGGATCCCTCAGCTGAGCTTTCCTCCATCCAGACACTGCTAAACTTGTCAGTACATTGCTTGTAAGAAGCTGGGTAGATCTAATAAAAATACAAGAAAAGTAACTGGTTACTTTACTTAGATCCATCCACTTAGGCCTCACAGATACAGCTTTGGGGATTAATAAATTTGTTGTGTTAGATAGTATTTGATATTAACATTTCACAGAGACTTGTACTGTTGTTTCAATTTGATAAACCAGAAACTACCTACTGGAAAATTATACCAAGAATTTTTTCATCAGACTGATTCTAACAGGATTTTATTAGGAAGCAGGAGAAAAAGAGAGGTCCTATAAAGCAGAGCATGTTGTAAAATCATGAATTTAAATGGTTTTGAAGGAATTAATGGACTTTGTCAACCCAAGCAGTGGTAGAATGATAAATGAGTAAAAAAATCAAGTAGTCAGCAGCCTTCAGAAAAAAAAATATAACACTATAATGATTTAAACTGTACATAGAGTAATAAGTGTGCACTTGAAGTCACTGGGGAAATTCTGCCTCTGCTTTATGACAGTATAGTATTTCCAAACTTTCCCTTTCTTGTGAAAAGGCATTTTTTCTGAATTATTGCATGAGTGACTCCTGGGGTATGCGTAGAAGCCTCTATGATTCAGCAGAAATGTTCAAGCAGTATAAGAGTAAATGCAATAGAAAGCTCAGTTTCATCCAGCAGGGTTGCTTTGATTTCACCAGAAACTGGAATTCTGTTCAAATAGAAACTCCCTCCTTCTGCCTCCTTCACTAATATTGTTGTCTGAGAAGGTGGGTTATCTGAGGACTTAGTCTCAAGGAATTATACTTTTAGAGTTTTGGATTATCTAAGCGTGTTTTTAATGCCTGGAAACACAACCATTACTTGAATGAAAATTATTTCCTCTGTAGGAGCTAGGCCTAGAGTAGCTGTTCTGCATTGTCAGCTGGAGTGAGCTATATGCTGATTTACACCTGCTGAGTCCTGCATTTGCCAAAATACTCAGAATCATGTCCAGAATCCCTACAAACTTTTTAAAAGCTGATATAAACCAATTTCCAAATAGTTACTCTTCCTGCCACTGTTTTCTCTGGGTATCAGCAGCACAGTTCCCTTTACAGAAGAGATTATCCACAGGGATATTTTTCCCAGGAGCCCAGGCTTTTTGTCTACTCAGCTATGCTGTACCATGCATATGTTTCCATTATTTAAACAACTTGAAGACAGTACGAAGCTGATGATTTTTCAGACTCTGAAGAGAGTTAAATTGAACTGGGTGAGACCCATAACTTGAGGGACACCACAACACAGTTCCAAGAAATCCCTCATATAAAGATTTCTTCAACACAGTCGACACTAGCAGAAACTGTCAGGCAAGATTTCAACAGAAAATTTTACCCTAATCTAAAAAAATGGACCCGAGGAGTTATATTAGAGACTGACAAAACAATAAAACACTTAATTTGCTAGACTGGAAAAAATTGAAAATATCCAGGATCCTTCACTTGGCTGAAAAAAAATAGTGTATTTATACCAAAATGCTAATTTAAAACCCACTTTTCTCTAGAGTTTTTTAAAATATATATTCCACTCAATCTGAACTTCACAGGGATGGATCCAGCTGAACTGGAAATGCTATTAGTGAGAATACTTTTCTTTCTCTCCACAGAACTCAACTGTCCTACACAAACAATAGACCTATTTGACTTTTTGCCAAGATGTTATCAATATTGCCAAAGATTGGAATGTTTCCACAGGTAGAAAGAAAATCCAGTTACACTGATAAAAAAAAAACCAACAAAACCCCAGAGAAATGGATGGATATATAAATATCCCACTGTGAGAAAAAGCCAATAAAAAGTGAGTAAGCTTAGGGAGAAATCTACTCAACGAAAACTTTTCTTTGCATTTTCAAAATATCCATTCATCTGCTCTGAAGCGTCTAGTGTTGGTCATTATTGGAGACAGAATGCCAGCCTTGATGGTCTGTATTCTCATCTCTACTACAGCTCTTACGTGCATTCAAATATTTCATTACTTTTTTTCCATAGGGACATTAAAACTTTACAGCAATTTTTATTAACAAATGTTTTTGACAAGCCACTTGGCAGTACAGGTCAAAAAGTGAGAAGTCCTTCCTCCTGCTGTCAGGATGCCTTCATGTGATGCATCAAATGAATAGACACATTATACATGTTTTCATCTTACGTTAAAATGAATAAGCTTATTAATAAAACTTAATTTATTTCCTCAATAACAAACTAGAGTAACTCAATTAACTGGCTACTGCATTCATCTAAATTAATTCTGCAAATTGAAATACATAAAAATTCTTATAACTGGGAAATCGTTTTGTTACTCCTTACTGGGTGACTGCAGCTGCAGAAAGAACAGCTCACTACATCTCAGGCTGGAATCTCAGCAGAAAATCCATTGCTCATACTACTGGGAATAAAACAGTGCAGCTGGATTAATGTCATCAGGTTCTGGAGCTGTCTCCAGTATGTAAAGTCTCCTAAGTGACTGGAGCAAAAATTCTCATAACAAAAGAGAAGCCAAATACATCTTTCATAAGAAAAGGTTCGTAATATTTTGACCTGGGTGCTGGCAGAAAGCATTACAGTAATAAGGAGATATGTTTTTCTCTGTGTGCTATAATCATGACTCACAGTCACTCTGGTTCTTGCTAAGGCACTGTCTTTGGACCTAAAAAACCCTTAGCAATTAATTTCATGCAAAATGGGAATGATTTAAGAGGATATAGTAGGAGCACTTCCTCTTGGGAATGGTGAATCTGGGTTGGACTTTGTCAAGAGGAAATGATCATGTGTGACATTCTGAATCATACAGGGAGGTTCAAAGAAACTAGATTTCCATGGACAAACTGGGAAGGTCATTTCTTGGATTATTTTAATAAAAGTAGAAGAGTTTAAATTGAGAGAAATTAAAGCACAGGTCTAGTCTGAAACCTGAGCTGTATGAATTAATCATCAAACAGAGCCTCTGTTTATCAGCAGATTTAGTAACTGCTCCTTCCAGTGTAAAATAACCCAGTTTGCCCAAGGTTGGCTTCTAAACTAGCTATTACTAAGCAGGAAAGAAATCCTAAAATTACTGTTTTCTGAAATCTACACCCATTATCTTCATGCTCAGTGACTGGTAAGTTGAAGAGTAGGAATGATAAAGGAATACATAGAGAATGAAACAGAAAGCATCATTGTGTTGCTGCAGTGTGCCCACATCTTAAATGTTGCATGAAGTTCTTGGCAAACCTCTTCTAAAAACTTAATAGTGGAGTTAGAAAGGACAGAGAAAGCCAACAAAGACTATCAGATTTGTGGAATACATTCTACATTATATGAAAGTGTAAATAAGAGAGCTTTATGGCTTTAAAAAGTCAGTGAAGAGGATATGATGTTGCTTAATAGAATTAGAAATTCTAGGGAGTAGGGCATTTATTGTGCCTCAGAGTCTGTGGAAGAAATGAAAATCTGCCATTGCAAAATCATCAGGTTGCACATTTAAAATAAGAACTACATTTTTCACATGAATCTATTTAAATTGGAAGCACATTGCCACTGAATTTTCACAGAATTTTGCAAAGAGTCATAGGATAAATGGTTTGAAATACATAAAACATATTTATAAAAATTAAGGCCATTAGTATCTTTTGAAAACAGTGTTCTAAATGCTATCTCAGGCTCAAGCAGATCTTTAACTGCTGATTGCCATAAATACATTTTTTAAAACATGTAAAGGTCACCTTATTATTACTGGAGGGCTCTGATCTTATAATGTGCTCCGAAAGTGTAAATTTTATTGATCTTACCATTTCAAAGATACATATTAATCATTGAGTCCTGCCAACACTGGGTTAGTTCTGAGCATACACAGGTACCTGAAGAACTTTAATGTGAAAAATAAAGACAGTTCCTCAATAAAACAGTATCTTATTTACTAAGCCCTTCATACATTCATTTGAAGTGCCCTAGTCATATATTAGTTATCACAAGTCCTTTTAATAGTGAGATTGAAGGAGCAGATTTGAGTTCAAAAGAAATCTCAAAAATCTCCATGAGAAAAAAACCCAACCAAACAAAAACCCCAAACAGTTTACCCAAAAAAGCACATAGAAAAATGTCACAGTCTTACATGTTTCTATTGAACAAACTAACCACATACATAGTTTCACTTTTTTTGTGCAAAGGTCAAAGTTTCTTTACCAAAATGTTAAGTAGAGGGACAGCCATTAATGCCAAATTTATAAGGGTTTCCTTTCCTCCACTTTCTACTGATGCCAACCCTTTAATGAACTTACAAAAGCTGATTCCTTGTGAAAATTTTTAAGCTTCTCCATTGCTGGATTTTTCTCTCTTTACTTGAAGGAAATCCAGTCTTTAAAATCTTTTCACAGAAAAAAAAAAATAAAGCATCTCACAAATCACAGCTCACACACTACCTCTGTGGTTGAAGCTGATATTTGTTTTTACAAAAGAGAAGGACCCATTCTCTGGGCTCATGATACGGTATCCTGACATACGATTTAAACACACGCTTATCTAGAAAGTAAAAAACTTATTGGAAGAAAGTTTTATGTATTTTATTAAATAAAAGAAAAGAAAACACAGAATCTCAGAATCACAGCAACTCTTTGCTCAAATAGGTTCAGCTAGAGCTAGTTACCCGGTACCTCATGAAGATTTTGAATATCTCCAAGGATAAAGACACTACTGCCTTTCTGGGAAACACGTGCCAGTTCTTGATCACCCTCAGCAAAACAAGCTTTGCCTTATGTCTAACCATTCTCTTTTGTTTCCATTTGTGACCACTGCCTCTTGTCCTGTCACAGAACACCACTGAGAAGAGGATCTCATTGTCTTCTGTACTCTCCTCCATCAGGTATCTACACAGATGGTGAAGGCATCCCTGAGACTTCCCTTTCCTGCTGAACCCTCCCTGCTCTCTCACCCTTCCTTTGTACATCAGGTGCTGCAGTCCCTTGATAGTATTTGTGCTCCTTTGTTGAACTTGTTGCAGTGTGTCCATGTCTTTCTGGTAGTGAGGAGCCCAGAACTGGAGCTAGGACTCCAGGTTTCTTTCTCTAGTGCTGATAAATAGGATCACCTTCCTCGACTTCTAGTGATACTTTACCTGATGCAGGAGGCTGTTGGTTTTCTTGGCTTCAAAAGCACATTCCTTGCTCATGTTCAGCTTGGTGTCCCCAGGCATCCCCAAGCATCTTCTTCAAAGCTGCTTCTCAGCTTTCTGGCCCAGGACTGACAGAGGGACTGTATTTTCACTGACTCACAAAATAAAGTTGTCCAGAAAATGGAATTTCAAAAGAATGTGGAAAAAGTTAAGGAGAAATAGTAGAAGAGAAAGAAGAAAGGGAAGAAGAAAGGATAAAGTCAACACAATCTTGTTTGATTCTCCTTCTGAAATACAAAATACAAATTATTCTTCTTCCTAGATATTCACCCTTTGTGATCCAAATGTGCATCTTATAATGTTAATTTCTTACCAGCTTCCGCTTTATTCTATTTGTGGATGTTTTGTGGTCTCAAATCGCATTATTTCCTCTTCTACTACATTTTCCCTCCCAAGCTGCAGACTGAGTTCTGTGATTTCTGTGATCGTATCTAAGTTTTCTTTCCTCTGCTTTTTTCACTCTCATTAATTCCAAACCGTAGTAGCACTGGTCTGTTCCTCTCTGTCCCTTTATGTGCTGCTCTGGCAATGGACATTCCATCTCCAATCCAGATTAGTTGCTAAAATGTTTTTTCTTCCTTCTTTAAAGGATCTAATACTGGCTTTTGCTAGGAAAAAGTTATGTTGAAAAAATGTTATATATTATGTTAAAAAAAAAAGCTTGTGGTTTAGTGTTTTTTCTTTCTTTCTTTCTTTCTTTCTTTCTTTCTTTCTTTCCTTCTTCTTTCTTTCTTTCTTCTTTCTTCTTTCTTTCTTTCTTTCTTTCTTTCTTTCTTTCTTTCTTTCTTTCTTTCTTCCTTCCTTCCTTCCTTCCTTCCTTCTTTCTTTCTTTCTTTCTTCCTTCCTTCCTTTCTTTCTTTCTTTTCTTTCTTTCTGTGTTTCTCTTTCGGTTGGTAGGTAGGTAGGTAGGTAGATGGATAGGTAGGTAGCAATGATTATGAACTTCTCCAAAATATCAGATCCTGTCACAGTCTTCTGAAACTATCTATGTCCCTTTGTCCCTTCAGCTCCTCTAGTCCTCTCCTGAGTGTGTTATTCTCAGGATTGCCCTTTTCACCATCCAGTTCTGTGGGGTGAAGCCAGGGGAGAAAGATCTATTACAGGTCTGTTTCTTTGCTTCAGACATAACTCCTGTGTTCACATGAGCTGTCTCTCCAAACCATCCAGTGCTGACAAGGAATCAGAATGTTTTTCTTTCTCTCCATGAAAACCTGGCAGGACCCAGGCACAGAATGTCTTGCAGTCAAACTGTAGATCATCAAATCTATTGGTGAAGATAATAAATTGTGACTATTTCCAACAAATTTTACCACAAAACAGCTGAGCTCTGTTCCCCCATAATTCCTTTACATAATACAAGCATTCTGGAAAGCGTAATGTTTCCAGTAGTAATGAAAGAAAAAAAGATGGATTAATGACATTATAGCTTCATTAACGCAAATGTTCATTGCCATGACTGAAAAAATCTCCATGAAAGTGATCAGCTTGAAGACAGTCAGGGAACCAGCACTCTGAGACATAGGGTAGGAAGGAATTTATCTGAAGTTACACAATAATCCTCTCAGAAGATGAAGATATGCAGACACTAACCGCATAGAAGTTCTTTCTTAATATAGAAAATAGCAAAATAAACTCAGTCATAGAGACTTGTCTGCAATCACATCTCATCCATATGAGTGGCATACCTCTGTGGGAGATCCAGTTCTGTCAGAGAACAATCCTGCAAATGCCACTGCATTCAGAAAGTTGCAATTCATCATACTTGAAAAATTATCAGTTGAGAGCTTCTTAAATCATGCACAGATACATACTATTTTTTCCTAATCTGGTTTCTTAATTTCTTTTTTTTTCCTAATGGGGTAATATAATAGGAAATATACTTACTGAAAATTTGGGAGAAAGAAATACAAGGTTAGATATAATTCAGAATACAATGGATGAAATGTTTGAAATCTCTTACTTAAGATTATAAGTGGCTTATAGAGAAATTGAAAAAAAATGAGATAACACTTGATGAACATTGTGCTATCCATGTGATGGTTCTTAGATTGTTGTCTAACAAATCAAGCTGATGAACTGAAAATAAGTTCATAATAGAAAATATTATATAGGTTCTGGTTCCTGAAGGCAAAATAACCAGAGAGGTTGAAATACACTCTCCTGCAAAAGATTGTAGATGGGCCAGGCATAGGTAAGTTTGAAATACATTTACAGTATTTCTTTTCTTATCAGATTTTCTCTTATGAATATAAATTCAACAGCATCTCAAACAACAGTGGAAAATCTTAGTCTGAAAAAAAAAGCCTAGTCTGTAAGGGTGATAAATCATATTTTGCTTTGATGATTTTTGGTAATAAATAAAAATCTGTAAAAATTAGGCTTTGAGAAATAGGATAGGAAGAATAATAATTATGTCTTAAATTTTGATTCTGAAATCTGTGCAAAACTTAGAAATCATAAAATACTAAGCTTCTGCCAGTTACTCCTCTGCCTATCACTAGTGGTTATTGTTATCACCACCTTTCTAATCCTTACAGCAATATTTGTACTATGGCACTTCATCTCTTGGCTTTTGAACAGTCCATGAGAAATGATTTAATGCACACAGGCACACACATGCACATTTGAAAGATCTGCAGAGAACTCTGAGAAATCACCAGGAAATCCTGAACTGGAGTGAGGTGAGATCTGCTCTTTGGATGGAGTCCAGCAGAGCTCTTGTGTGGTCCGAGCTGCTCTCATGTGGCTACAGCAATCTGCACCTGACCTTTACTTGGGAAACAAGCAAATGCAATCCATTTATGCCCTCTTAGTCCTCTCCTCCATTCACCACACTCAGTGCTCCTTGCCTCGAGCACAGCACTGTGCAGGCCAGAATGGACTCTGTCGTCCTGGTCACTCACATCAATGCAGTCAGCACCATGGGGTCCCAATTACAGTCTGTGGGGTTTGACTCTAAAATACTTTTTTCTTGTCAAAAGCCAAAGAATTTTAGAAAAGTTCATTATTTACTAAGCTCCTTTTTGCCTCTCAGAACTCTGAAGCTAAATTAATTTATAACATTGACATTTCACCATCCATAATTTTCCAGCCAATTTCCATTTGCCCTTTGCATTGCATTTATGAATAGTTGTTGGATTAAGTTTGATTCTTGCCTACTTCACTATCTGCATGAGCAAAACTATGTTGAGCTGTAATTTGACTCACTGTTAATTGCTGACATATGGCATATTGAATAAGGAGGAGAGGGAAAAGCACTCCTGGGGGGCAAGTGATTAGCAGTCTAAACATGAGCATTACTGACATTCCATGACTTCACATTTTCTGACAGTTCCTTCTAAAATCCTGGATTTCAGAATGTGCAGATTATCTATTTATTTCAAAAGAAGGGTCCAGGAGACATTATGGTGAAATATTTTATAAGAGAGAAGTCAAAAAATTCATAAATCCTGCAAGTAAAGCAATCTGCCAGAGATGATCATGCATATTTAAAACTATTTACAAATGGGGCAAAGCTTGAGCAGCTGCATCCAGTACTTTAAAGCTCTCAGATGGAGAACAGATCATTTACAAATGCCAACAAGCACTGCCTGGGAAACATGCTGTATATACACAGTGGACACCTGGAGGAGAAACTCCTCATTTACAACTCATACTTTCTCTAATGAGGAGATTATTTGGAAATGAGAAAATACTATATAACCTACAGTCTCATAATCAAATAGGTTTTGTTCGAAACATCCACCCACTACTAGTCCCATCAAGAGTGCAATAATGTGAAAAGCCGAAGAGCAATACTTCTCTTAATCAAGAGAATCAGCAGCTAGAATATTTTAAGAAATGACTATTTGCTCAGGCATTGCTCACACTTTTGTTGATACAGTTTCAACAGTAAAAAATAACAGAAGCCTTACAAACTACTCCTATATCTTGAGAAATTCAGTGTTTAAGAGATGGGCTCTCTTCATTCAGGATCAGGGAGGATCAGATATACCTATACTACTACTAGAGTTATCATCAATATAGTAACTGTGTGAGTAGGAAAAAAAACATGGATTCTTCTCTAACACAATAAAACCTTCCCAAAAATCAACAGTACTAAAACATTACCAGAAATTTCTTTTAAATAAATTTATCCCCATTGTTAAGAAAAGGAAATTTCCTCACCTGTATAATGAATGCTAATCTAAATTCTACAGCCTTCAGTTTTGATTCCTGTTTCATGAAGCCATCCCTGCCCTGGGATGTCACAACTCCATCCTGTCCTTTATTTTCCACAGTCTGAGGAAGAAAAAGATCAGAGCATGTAGGAGAAGAAAAAGTGCATCTACAGGTGTGAAGACTGGACATTCAGATCTACAGCTAGGCTCTATTAAACTTCTTTAGCTTTAGTTCAAAAGGGGTGATAAGAAGAAGCCAGGTGCTTAACAAAATGAAGAAGCCAGTTCTGCAGGTGTGGTATGCAATAAGCAGAACTCCTTGTCAGAAAGAGACCTCAGGGTCTCAAGGAAGAAAGGTATTGATATTTTGTTCATCTGCACATATAAAAAATAAAATTAAAAAAGGGACAAACAGAGAAATATATGAAATTAATGTAAGGCAGTCATGAAATGCTTCTTACGCTTTTAAAGTAACAGGTTTTTGTCTTACATGAACACAGACAGCCTTCTGAGAGCTCCACAGATTCTCCTAGAATAAGATTTTTAAAAACTGGGAGGAAAAAGCATATTGCCAGACTTGTTCCTGTACATATGTTTTATCAAAAAATAATTGGTGAAAGAGCCTGTCCCTACTAAAGTATATTGCTTGGTGAGCTGCAGTGCCTTCACCTGAAGATAGGGACAGACATCGGGATTATCTAAATGCAGAGGACCTGCAGTAACTTGGTTAAAATCATATCTTTAATGAGGAGTATGTTCTAGGCCAGTTTTCAGATGACGAATTCACCCTTAGCCAGATAATAAATCTGTGCCTATGAATGACTAAAGAGCACAACAGAGCTTATAAAGGAAATGCAAAATCATGCATACATGTATGTGTGCAATTCCTCAAAATTTCAGAGAAAAAAATCACTTTTCTCTGGAAGATTAAATATGGGTTCTGAATTTTTCTTATTTCCTGAGCTAAAAAGTATTTCTAACCAAGGCACTCCTCAAATTTGCTGCTTTCTTATGAACAATTAGCACAATTTCAAAGACTCCAAACACAAATTTGTAATACCTTGGTCTCACAAATGCTGTCACTTAATTTTTTGTTTTATAATCTCACTTGTATCAAAGAATGTGCACAGGAACGCAAATGTTTGGGGTTCATCACATCCTGTCCCAAGCTACAACCTTGCATGGTGGTTGTCACCAGGTGTAGTGCTGCTCAAGAGAGCTGTCACCAGGGAAGGCACAAAGAGCTTGAGCAGGTGGCAAAGCCCCCAGCCCATGGGAGCCAGCTCAGCTCATTTCTGGGAAGACATCTAGAAAGCCATAATCTAGGAATATGGAGACAAAAAATTTTACAGGGTGTGGATGCCCTTAAGTATGTTATTCAGTTAAGAGGATTCAGCATCAGTAAACCAGAACATAACCCTATTTCTGACTAGAATCCAAATGGAAAACCCAAACCTATCCATTGAACACAGCCTGAAGTGGATTTATTTGCCCTTTCAGCTGAAAAGTCACATCCAAGACAGACAATGATGTGACTATCTTGTCTTCAGGCTCCAAGAGGAGATGGGGTTTCTCAGTCTTTCATCTCCTTCCCCTTTAACTTTGAAAAATTATCTTTTGAGACTCTGCAGTTCCCTCTGAATGTTAAAGAGACCATCTTTCTAGTATTTTATTCAGTAAGCTTCCTTTATGTAGTTTGCAGTTTGTCTAGAATGAGGGCTCAGATTGCCAGCAGACAACGGCAGAGGGGCAGGAAGATGAATCAACCAACACCCCAGTCACTCAGGCTGCAGCCACCCCAGATAGCAAGCCTAAGCCATTGACAGCAGCTCCTGTCACAAGGAAAAAACACGCAACCAAAACTGATCGCCCAGTAAAAGACGATGATGATGATGCTGGTGAGGGACCCTCAAAGACAGCAACTGAAGCAACTGACTCAAGCACAGAAACCATTACTGAGTCCATGTCCATAAAAGATCTTCATAGCCTAAGAAAGGACTACACTCGACGGCCTGATGAACCCATAATAAGTTAACTGGTTCGTATTTGAGATGCTGCCGGTGAAGATGTAAAGTTGGACGAAACAGAAGCGAGACATTTAGGATCCCTGTCACGTGA
>VZRF01012989.1:113560-135714 GCA_013396875.1 Vireo altiloquus | reverse complement strand
GCCTCGTGGGGTCCACAGGGGCCGCACACACAGGAGTGGCATGGATCCCTCAGGGGCACAAACACAGCTCCCACATTCCACATCCCCCGAAGCAGTGCTTGATTTCCTGGGCTCAGTGCTTGGCAAGCACCTGGAGCCTGCTGGCAACCTGGTACAGCAGAAGAGCAGGCTCCAGGGAGAGCTCAGAGCCCCTTCCAGGGCCTAAAGGGGCTCCAGGAGAGCAGGAAAGGGACTTGGGACAAGGGATGGAGGCTCAGGACACAGGGAATGACTTCCCACTGCCAGAGGGATGGGTTAGATGGGATATTGGGAAGGAATTGTTCCCTGTGAGGGTGGGCAGGCCCTGGCACAGGGTGCCCAGAGAAGCTGTGGCTGCCCCTGGATCCCTGGCAGTGCCCAAGGCCAGGCTGGATGGGGCTGGGAGCAGCCTGGGACAGTGGGAGGTGTCCCTGCCCATGGCAGGGGAGGGATGAGATGGACTTTGAGGTCCCTTCCCACCCAAACCATTCTGTGATTCTGTGGAAGGCTCATTTCCCATGATGCTGAACTGATGCTCTCCTGAGGGTGGTGCAAGGCCAGCTGCTGCATTTGTAATTTTCTCTTTTATTTGAAAGGCTCAGAAGGAGGAAAACCATGGCCAGAGCAAATCCCTGAGGCCTGGGCAGGGCCTGTCCTTGGTGAGCCCTGTGGAACCTGATACTTCCAGGTCCTGGAGTTCATGGGACCCCATTAAGCTTTGGGTTATTATTGAGGTTATTATTGCAGTTTATCCAGCCTGGTTTTCCTGGTAGTCTCCATATCATTAGAGAGCACACTATGGAGATCTTCATGAGTTTGTGGCAGAGAAAGATAAGCAACTTGATAAAATTTTCTCTGCTCTCCAGTGCAAAGGTTTCCTACCAAAATTGCTCTTAGGTGGGGCAGAATCAGACAGAACTAAAATATAAAATAAAACCAAAATTAATTAAAGCAAAAATTAAAATTTAAGTTGATTTAAAATTGAAATAAAGACAAAATTCAATTAAGAAAATTAAAAAGCACATGGTTCACTTTGTAAAATGCCACGCTACAAGAACAGGCTGGACAGAGCTCTTTTCAGTAGCACTTACTGGGAATTTCATGTCAGATTTCTGTGAGCACAGCAGGTCCCTAAAGCCAACCCTCACGTGGGGCTGGCCTTGGGTTACACAGCTGGGCTGTGCCCAGGGATGGGCAAAACCTCCCTGCTCCTGTCGGCTCTGGGGCTGCTCAAATAAAAATTTATCGATGGAAATTTGGGTCTGAAATGGCACAACTGGGAATACAAATCTGGGCTAAGGGAAGGTGATGGGAAGTTGATGTTGTGGAGAGGGAGATCTCCATCACTTTTGTTCCCATGGAGGTCTCCTCTGCTTTTTCCTTTGTCCTTTCCTGTTTGTTCCTTTCCAACAGGATCCTGGTGTGAGGATTCTCGTGCTGCTCCTGTCTCACCTGTCTGTAGGTCTGGGGATGCACCTCCAATGGAGAGGATGTGTTTTTAATTGTGTTTCTGTGAAGTCCTTTGATATGGGTAAATTAACTTTGATCTCCAGCTGCTAAATGAAAGGGTTTTGCCTGGATCAGATGGGAAAAGTTCCTTTAAATAACTGGGATGAAGAGGAAAACAAGGCTAGTAAAACTAGCCTTGTAAAATAATAAATAGTAAAACTTCTAATACTAGTAAACTAAATACTACTTCTAAACTAATAGTAAAACTTCTGACTTCAAAGATGTTGAAACACAATAAATCATCAATGCAAGGTCAGGGTGAGGAGAGCTCCCCAAACATTGAGGTCATGGGGGGTGGAGTGAGACCAGACCTCAGTGCAAAAGCTGAAATGACAAATGTAAAAACAATTATTGTTGATAATGTCTTTGGTATAAGCTGAATTTCTGCTTTTACTATGAGACAATGCAAAATAATGACACAATTTCTTTATTAGGGACAAGTGGATTGTGCTTTCCTGGCTCTGTCCGTGAGGTGGTTGATGTTTGCATCCTCACCTGCCTGAGGACAGATGAGCTGCTGCTTTATCCTCTCCTTGCCTGCTTTAGTCCTTTTCCCTCCTCCTTGTCTCAATGCCCATAAATTGGTCCAGTAAAGAGCATGTTGATGTCATCATTGTTTTAATTAGTTCTCCTGATTGCTAAAAGATAAATGGGACTGAGGCAAATGTGTTGGCTCTTGCCAAACAGGGAGCTTGGTGCAAAGAGCATGTGGGGGATGGGGATGTGAGGTCCCTGAAGAGAGGAATGATGTGGTTCCAGACCTGGAATGAGACATGGAAAAAGCAAATTCTTTTTCTGAGCTGCTTCACATTCTGGATGGGCAATCTTGCAGGAGCTGGAGATTTTTAAGGACTTCTAGGAGTACTACAAGAAGTGGCCTCTTCAGAGCTATTTCATGTTTCAGCCTACCTGGATGGAGGCAAAGCCCTGCTCTCACTAACACATAACCATCAGCTTTCCAAGCAGAATTACATCAGATGAGATCCTTGTGTCAAATGGAAATGAATACACAGGAAATAGTCATCAGGCAGTGATCAGGGAGGAATTCTTAAAGAAATAAGATTGAATGTGGCTTTAATGAAGCTTTTCCTTATTCCTTCCTTCCTTCCTTCCTTCCTTCCTTCCTTCCTTCCTTCCTTCCTCCCTTCCTTCCTTCCTCCCTTCCCCCCTCCCTTCCCCTGACCAAGAGCTTCTTTCTACCACCTTAGCTTTGAATAACCTATTTTTTCTTCAGGAAGGTGTTCCTAATTACCAAAGAATGACATTTCATGGTGGGAGATGCTCTCATGTGCAGACTGTGTATCAGCCACACAGATAAAAAACGTTTTCTGGCTAAGAATATTGTGTTTTTGTTGGGAAATGCCTGCTTGATTTCACTGAGTGTCCTGCTAAGCAGCAATTTCTGTGCTAGAGCAGCAAAGGCATAGTGGGGAAAGCCCTGGCTCCTGTTCAGATCTGCAGAGGAGCACGAGCTCAGTGGAGCAGGGGATGGGATTTCTCCCAGCTCAGTGTGCTCACCTCTCCCAGCAGCTTCAGATCCATTTAATTGAGGTTCTTATGTTATACTGGGGGCAAGGAAAGTTGTTTGCAGGACAGAAATAATTGATTTACAACAAAAAAATCAGGTTATTAAGTTACCAAGAAAGATGGGCTGGATCAAAAGCTTTGATTGGAGCCTCTGTATATTAGGATTGGGGATATTCCTGAGCTTGGATCTGAACCATGGCCTTGTTTGTGCTTGAGGAAGGCCCTGAGGTTTTAACAGAACAGCTGGAAAGGGCAGCTGGGACAGATTCCAACTGGGGCACGTGGATCTTACTGGAAAAACTTGAATTCAGTGTCCCAGCCCCTGAGCACTCTGGAGGAGTCTCAGCTCCCACAGAGGTGTCTCACTGGGGTCGATTTGCTGTGATGTGCAACCCAGGACAGCAGCACGAAGCTGTGCCTTTGGAAGCCCTGGACAGGCAGCCCAGCAGCTCAGCTTTGCTGGTAGCAAACCTCGAACCAATTAAGCTAACATCAGGTTTTTAATTGCCTTGGTTAAGCTGGTGCAGCCCTCAGTGTGCGTGCTCATAAATCAATTTAAATGCAAGCTGTAGGAAAATTGACATTAAAGCAGCACTTCAGCAGACTGCCTTTTAAACAAAAACAAGAAGGGAGAGGAAACAATTCCCGGTGACCCTGTGCAGGCTCCCTGGGATGCAGGACTGTGCTCCAGCACGGGCTGTTCTCTTGTGGAGCTGCTGCTGCAGCTGCTGAGTGTGGAATCAGGAGCACAGCCTGCCTTTAGGGAAGGGACTGAGCCAGCCAAAGGTGCCTCGGCAGCAAAGCAGGAGGGAGCAGGAGCTGTTGGGCTGTGCCCCAAAGCATCCTGTGGTAACACCCCACAAGCTACAAGCAGGTGTAAATCCCTGACCACCTCAGCTGTGCCTTGGCAGAGCCAGCTGCAGATTGCCTTTCTCCCCCAGATCCTGCTGCTTTCACCTCAAGTCTCTTGTAAGTGCAGCTTTGATTCAGGGATTTTATCCTTGTGAAACTCTCTGGATGGAAAGGGGAAACTCAGCCTTTCTTCTCTGCCACTCTCTGTTAACTTAAACCTCCCTGCACAGAATTTCCCCCTCAGTCCTGCTCTGCAGACTGGGGCACTTCTCAGGGCTCCCTGGGGAGAGAAGCAAGTGTTCCAAAATGCACAATAAAGCCATGACCATCCCTAAGAAGAAGAAAAAGGGACATTTCTTTGCTCCTGCTTCCACCTGCAGAGACTCCGTGTGCCAGCTGTGATGAGGACTCTGACTGAGCCCCCCAAACCCCACAGTTCTCACTCCAGTTCCTGTTTTCCTTTGGTTTTCAGGGTTTTGTTCTTAATCAGGGAAGAATAAACACAGCCACATCAACTTGGGAAATCTTTAGGCCATGACTGCAAGAGCAACATTGCTCTGGCTCCTGCTCTGGGCACAGCCCTGCTGGCAGCTGGCAGGGACAAGGCAAGAGCAAGAGGAGCCCATGAAAAGCTCACACCAATTGTTAATATAGGACAGAAAGGTAGGAGAGGAAATTTTCTCCTGAAAAGCTACTGAAGTTTGTCAGGGCAGACTTCTGTGTAGGGACCTCCCAGAAGTGAGGAATTCCAGCACCTCACAGCGCTGCAGGCTGTTGTTTTACAGGTGTGTTATTCATCAACAGCTCTTTTATTTATTTATTTATTTGCCTATTAATCCTGGTTCCATAAATAATCACTGCAGAACAGGACAGCGAGTACACAGCAATCCTGCATTCACTGGAGTTCCCAGGGCTGGAATTCCCACAGTTGGGAAGCAGCTGCAGTGTCTCCTTAGTTGTTGTGATGCTGAGCTGGGGGATCAGCTAATGATCATTTAATGATGAATTTCTAATACCTGGCTGTGATATTAAAAAATTGCATCCATCTGTGCCAGAGAGCACACCCTGGCTCTGTGTGGCTGCGCAGGAAGCAAAATAAACTCACAAATGAGTTATTTACCACCAGTGTTGCGAGCTGTTGTAGGAGCCCCTGTGTGACCTGGAGTAGCACAGCCTATGCACAATTAACTGGAACTTGCCTGTGAGAGTGATCCCAGAGCAAACTCCCTTAAAACCCCCGTGCAGGAGGGGACAGACGGCGTGAACAAGGTAAATTTAGTCCTGCATGCCACGTGCTTTGATTAAGAGACACTGCCTTGAGGAGTGATTTGGGCTTTCTGATCATCCTGGAGGTGGTAGATGAGACATTGCAGATATGCCAGATTTTCTCAATTGGATTTTGGGTGGGAGCTGGTGGGTAAGGATGCACTGGAGGAGGGTGCCAGCCCCATCAGCTGTGCCAGCCAGCAGGAGCAGGAGTGGAGACATGGAACAGAAAATGCAGAGGATTAAGGATTAACTCATTGCTGCCTTCTGACTCAGTTTTAAACTTCTCTGAGGTGTCACTTCATTCTCCACCCATCCTTTTCTTTCTGCATCATCCACTGTGTGTTTTCAGGCAGCTATTTTGAGGTTGGGGCTGGGTCTGTACCCAGGGAAGGGAGAAATCTCCATTCATGTGAGGACAGCAAACATTTGCCAGAGTTAGGATGGAGCTTGACTTGTGCTGGTCCAGAAGGAAAGGAAGAAGAGGCATCTTGAAGAAAATGTTGAAGCGCAGGAGGTCCTTGTGATGCCAGGATGATTTTTTGCCCTTTCTTTTACACTCCTCTCATACACTCTTTTATAGTTTGATGTATTCTCAGTGCTTTTAGCCCACACACTGTAACTTCCCAAGGCTGATAACTCAGCTCAGCCCCACGGCACCGTTAAACCAGGAGAGCAAACATCCTGGGAGCCCCAGACACCAAGGGCCTCTCCAGAACACATTTTTGTAAATTAAAATAAGCCCATCCAGGGGGAAAAAGTTCCTCAAAACAGAAAGTTCACTTGAGCCCCTCATTGAAGAATCTTTGATAAATATGTTAATTTTTGCAAGGCCTGTAATTGTGTGTATTTCAATATGAAAAGAGTACATGCATTTTCAGGGCGTTCCACCTGGACCAAGTGCTGCACCCAAAAATCCTCAAATGAACACCCAAGTAAAAACCCCTTTTCCCCATAAACCGTGTTTTGGTTTTAATTTTAAGACCAAGGAAAGGCATCAGTTGTGCACAGAATCCCGTGTGAGAAGCCTGCAGGTGAAGGTGGGCACTGAGTGCAGAGTTGGAACTCAAGGACTTGATCACAAAGCCATCAAGGAACTGTCTTTTATATTGATATCATACTTGTGTGTTTTTCCTCTCCTTCTCCCCCCTCTCCCTTAATTGGATGTCAGCCACGTGGCAAGGTTATTCTGTTAGACAAGCTGGGAAATGACAATGACAGGATTATAATTAAGTGCCAGGACATGCAGCCAACACAATTACCATGCTGTTATTACACTGGATGATGTGCTGAAGAAGCTCATAAAAACACTGTAAAGAATATAAATCATAGGACGTGTACAACTGGGGAAGAAAATGTTTCCCCTTTTGCTAAAGCCCAATCTGTGCTAGATAAGCCCAATGAAAGAGATGTCTCCTTGCACTGACAGATTCCTTCTCTCAAATGGCTCCAGTAGCAAGCAGTGCTCCTTTTTATTTCAGCTTCAGCTGTGGTGCTGCAAACCTTAGCAATTTTTAAGCTGGTATTTCCCCTCTGCTTTCAGCCACTGCCTTCCTCTGTACCTGCCCCATTGTGGTGTGTGGCCAAATCTCAGCAGTTTTCAGGCTTTTCTTGGCTTTGGGCAGGCTCCTGTCACTGCTGGCAGTACTGTCCTGTTCTGCTCATTTTCTGCGCTTTCTTCCTCATAAAGTATTGAACTAAAGGCTGAATCTTCTCACTGCAGGCAGCAGACCTGGGGGATTCCTGTGAAAGATGCCACTTACACCAAACACTGATTAGCAGCTCTACCTCCAGGCCCTATTCGCAGTCCTTTCTCCTTCAGCTGAAGGGTGGATTTGAAGTTTGTGCTTGTCAAGGTCTACCTTGAGTCAGGAAATGCTGACATTCACTTCAAAAGAGAAGCTGATCTGTCAGTCAGGTCCTCGGCCTTGCAGACCTTTGGGTTGGAGCTGAGCTTCTCTAAAACCCCAAATTTCCCACAGCAGGGCTGCCCAGGAGCTCAGATGCTTCCATAGCCAAAGGCTGCTCTGCTGAAGCTTGGCCACGCTGCTGTTCTGACAATATTTTTGTTTCAAATCATCTTCTCCTTAGAAAGCTGCCACTCTGATATCTTCAGAAAAATGACAACCCCCTTCTTTTTTAATCTTTTAATTGGCATGCCTCGCTGCTGTACTGCACAAAGCTGAAATTTCTAATGGTCAAATTTTATCAGTTCAAAAAACCCAACGCTTTGAAATGAAGCGTAAAAGAAGTTAAATTGTCTCTACTGCTTGTTTTGATGTTTGATCTAAACATCTGGTAATTTGAACGATTTGAGGATATTTAGGGGTTTGAATTCCTGACTAATGTGCTGAATTCACAGCCCTTGAAGTGCTCAGATCTGCTCCCAGGACCTCCAGTACCTTGACTCCTTTCAAGGCTGAGCAAGGAGAGCTTGGGTCTGAAGGAATAAATGTCCAAAGCACAGATGGTTCACTAAGTAACTCTGCAAAACACCCTGTGCTCCTCTTGAACAGCGCAGGATCAGGTCCTGAGGCCTTGCTGCTGGACTCCCATCTCATTAAATGGGAATAAAAGCAAAGAAAAGGGGTTTCTGCCCAGCTCATATTGGTACAAATGTTGAAATATGGAGCTGGTGGACTTGATTTACTGTCCCAGTGGCTGGTAATTAGTGTGGCTGTTTGTAAACCTCGTGCAGCCTGATCTCCACTCCTGGGAGCTGGAGCAGTTTAATCTCACCCAGACGCTGGCAGCTCCTCGTGCTCTGGAATTACCTGACCTGGGTTTTGGGAGGATGCTCTGAGCCAGCCCAGGGAGGCAGAGCAGGGGCTCCAGTGACATCCCCAAAGGCCCAGGGATGCAGGGGGGGTCTGCACTCTGTCCCTCTGATAAGGGGGCTGCCCAAAGTTCCCTTGCTGATAAAAATACCAAAGGCCACTGGCAAGGCTGTGTTGTCTCTGACTGGGTTTTCCTTTCTGAAAGTTCTCATCCCATTCAGCCTTACATAATGCCAGAGATGACAGGGCTTTATTATTGCTTATTATAATTTTAAACTTACTCTTTTACAACAGGCAGGCTGAGGGGATGCTGCCTGACATTTCAGCGGATTCCTTTATTTCATATTTTAAACCAGAATGAGGAGCCTGATGTCCTGAGTGGCAGCTGCAGGCCAGCACCTTCCTCATCAAAAAGTTTAAATAAAAGGGGGAGCTGCTGGTTCAGCACCAGCCTCCTGCTGGGACAGCGAGGTTTGTGAGGAACAAAAGAAGATCCACACGTGCTGGGAAGGGTTTGCAGGTGTCTGCTGTAGGTGCAGGGGCTCAGGAAGGAAGGATCACCCACGTGTCAGTTCTGTGGTTGGATGATGTGTGGGGTAGTCACAGAATCCTGGAATCTCCTGAGCTGGGAGGGACCCCCAGGATCATCCAGCCCAGCCCCTGGCCCTGCACAGACACCCCAACAACCCCACCCTGGGCATCCCTGGCAGTGCTGCCCAAACGCTCCTGGAGCTCTGGCAGCCTCGGGGCCGTGCCCATTCCCTGGGGAGCCTGGGCAGTGCCCAGCTCCCTCTGGGGGATGAACCTTTTCCTGGTAAGAGCTGCTGCATCTCTTGGTGCTCCTGTGGGCCGTAAAGGTTGTGGAACAATTGTGTCTGTGCTGTGCCTGATGGATGGACTCAAAGCTTGTGCCTATGTGCCAAAATCAGCACAGGCTGTCCTCAAGTCTTGCTCCTGGGGGCCCTTCCCAGCCTGGAGGAGTTTCCTTCTGCTCCCAGGAACAAAGGGAGCAGTGCTCAAAAGCCAGGAGATCACTGAGTTTTATTTGAACAGGCTGTTTGACAGCTTGCCTTAAATGTTTTCTGTTGGGGTAAGGCTGGGAAATGTCTGGAGGCAGTGGCAGGATTTGGCATTTGTGGCAGCTGATCCTATTTTCAACATGTCACTGACCCCAGAAGCTTTAAGCACGAGAGACAAGGGGTTTTGTAAAGAGTTGTGGTGTGTGAGGAGCAGACTGCCTTAGACAGGCTCAGGGAGGTTTTGTCTCTTCACAGCTCCTGCCGTCAGCTGAGTGGGAAAAGGTTTCTGTTCCCCTAATTGTGATGGCTATGAATACAGAAATAACAGTGAGACAAGAGGTGTCAGTGGGATTCAGTGCTTGTGTTTGCCAAGCAAAGGGAACTCAGGGTGTCAAAATTCATTCTGGGGAGGAAGAAGCAGCAGGGTAAGATGGAAAACTGAACCTCAGTGTGGCTTGAGTTTTACATCCACACTGCTCTGGTTTCAGTGCTGAGTCAGGAGACCCTGGCTGAAATTTGGGCCTTTTTCTTCTCTCTTTCTTTCTTCCCAGAAGGTTCAGAAAAACGGCACCAAATTTTATCTCAGTAACTACACTAATAAGCTGCAAAACTGGAATCTGGGGAGTGAAGGATCAGCAGGAGCAACTCCCTTGAACTGTCCCCTGGGATTTCTGCTGCTCAGGGATAGTGGGGAGCTCCCAGAAGATGGTCCTGGTAGAGCTGAATAAGGAGGAGTGAGAGCCCCAGGATGCAGGGATGGCTTCTTGAGATGTGGGAGCTCTTTGTCCTTCATGACAGTCTCAGAGGGGTTGGGAAGGACCTGGAGAAGAAGACAAAATGTGTTTGAGGGAGGAAATAATGAGGGATGGATGGGGGCATTCAGACAGCAGAGACCGACTTAGGGAGGGAGGGAGGGAGGGAGGGATGGGTTGCCATCAAAATCTAAACAAAAGAACAGGCGAATAATTCCTGGTGGCATCCAAATGAGAAACTGAGGCAAATGTGTTTCACCTCACCCAAGTGCTGCCAGAGATCTGCTCTGCAGGTGCTAAAACAGCACAAAGGACAGAGCCTGTGTGTTCCCAGCCCGGCTCTGCTCAGAGCTGCCCATGGAGCAGGGAGTTTGTCCCTGTGCCCTGCAGGATTCCAAGGGTCCTGTGGTTGATGCCTTCCCTGGGACAGCACAGCAGATGCTGAGGTTTGGATTTTGGAGCAGGAGGTGGTCCCCAGGTGGTTGGAGCTGCAGGATGTGCAGGGCCAGCACTGCCCAGCCCCCTGGGTTTGTGCTCAGGGGAAGCATCAGGCAAGCCAGGAATGAGCTGGGTCAGGTCCTCCTCCAAGATCCAGTGCAGGGTCTTTGCCAGTCTGCCATATCCCTCCAGCTGAGGATTGCATATAGGTAAAACCTTATAAAATGAAGGCCTTGTTGCCTTTGTAAAATCATGGCTCAGGCCTGTTACTCTGGCTGGAGAAGAACCATGAGAAAAGCCCAGGAGAAGAAAAACAATTAGTTCTTACCCATGTAAATGTATTATCAACAGAAGCAAGAAAGTTAAACAATAGAAGGAGAAAAACAGCAACATATCAGCACCTGGTATTTTTCTGAGTGCTTGAATGGTTATGCTATAGGTAGCCAATGGTAGTATATTGTAATTAATAATAGCCAATGAATCTACTGTAGTGATTTAGTAGCCAATGAGTATGTGACACGAATAATAACATCCAAAAGTCTATAAAAAAAGCTGCTTTGTTTAATAAAAGCTTTTTACACGTTGTCTGAGGCACAGTCTGTGTGTGTTGTGTCCTCCCCAGCAGCGACAGCTGAGGATTCACACTGGGAAGCAACAAGTCTGAGCTCAGCGAGCTGAGGGTTTGGGGTGAGATGCTGCAGCTGATCCCTCCTTCCTGCTGGCACACCCCAGTCCCTCCTGCTGCCTGAGTCTCTCCCTGGTGTGTGCAACACCAGCCCAGACACAGAGCATTGTCACTGGCTGTGCAAAGCTCATTTGGAGGCGAGTGGGGGTGTTGGTGAAGGTGTGAGAGCTCCGTGCCATCCCTTGGGCCTGGAGGCTCATTCCCTTTGCCTCACTCACGTTTCTCCCACCCCGACGAGCTTTTTCTGTGTAGAAACTCAGCAAGCAGCAAACACAGCCTGAGCTGAGTAGGAAATGGATATTCCCAGAGCCTGCTCTCAAATAAATGACCTACTAAAAATAGCTGTGCTCACGAGCAGGCGAGCATCAAAAACCTGCTGTAGTGGCTCGCTGGCCTCGGGAGCCAAAGCCTTTGGTTGTTTTACCTCTGTGGAAGAGCAGGTGGTGATGCCTTCCACACACAGGGTTTGCTGCTCTATTGTTGGAGACCAGCGAAGTCAAACAGCTTTGCCTGTTCTCCTGGGGACCAAATTTACCCCCAAAGCTCCACAAGAAGCTTTACCATCGAAATGAGCCCTTGGGAGAGACTGCCCCCAATGCTGGGTGATCAGCAAGTGCCAAAGAAATGAAAAGCTGGATGTTTGATGTGCCACAGAAAAATGGGTTTGTAGTTTTAGGAATTGCCTCATGTATTGCTATGGGACCAAGATGGAGATTTTAGGGTGTCGGTGCCTTGTCCTTCTCCTTCCTCCCTCTTCTCCTTCTTCTTCCCTTTTCTGTGACTTCAGTTCCTATCATGTAGTAATTGGTAGAAAGAATTTAGTATAGAAGAGACATGTTAGCAATATTGATAGTTATTGGATTTAGAAACAATCTAATATACATAGAATCTTCCTATTTGATGATAAAACTATATAATCTCCCTGCTCCGTGTGTCTGTGGCGATTTGGCACCTGGACACAGTGGAGGTGTGTTCCTGAACCCTTGATAACCTAGAATAAACAACCTGAAGCAGCAACAAAGTCTTTTGTTATTTTTCCCTGACATGAGAAGAAAAAGCATCCTGGGCAGGAACCCCCTCGGTGGGGCCCAGTTGGGTTCTCACACTCTTTAGCTTTCATTTGGATAAATGGATATATGGATCATGTTTTTCATGACTGTTCCATCCTCTCACAACCAAGCAGGCTGAGCAGGGATCTCGATGATGCCGTGGGAACTCCTGAAGGAGCTCTGCCTTGTCTGTGCTGGATCCAGCAGCACAGGGGATGTGTCAGACTGGGGACAATGGGCAGCATTTGGAGGTGTTCCTTAGTGTTTGTAATTCTGGGATTTGTTGGCACCTGACAGGATAAAGCTGGGATTTACTAGAAAATGGGGAGATTTGACTTGAAAACTTGGGCAAGGGTGTTTTTGGTTTTTTTTTTTCCTATCAAGTTCTGTAGCTGAAAAGGCTTCTGTTGTGTCACCAGGAAAAAAAAAAATCTTTCTCTAGGTTGTAGATTTTGTGCTTTTAGGAATGGAAAAGTCTGCAGCTGTCTCGAGCTGTTCAAAAGAAGCAAATGTGAGACAGATCTTTCTTGATTCTGCCTTCATGGCTCTGCTGGGCACTTTCTCCTTCATCTCCTGGTAGCAGATGTGCAGAGGAAAGGTCAGGAAGTGCCGTGCTGGAATCCTTCCCCAGCCACCACCTCCCTGTGCTGCTCTCCGTGGGTGACGTGCTGGGGATGTGACGGGACAGATGTCACATCATGACAAGCCCTTGCACTGATCTCTGGAGGAGTTATGCGTGCTCTGAATGTCATTTATGCAACACAGGAACGATGCTGTGATTCCTTGGCATTTCAGGGTGCCTCTGGCATGTCCTGGGCTTGTCTGCTTGGCTCTAGGTGCTGAGATAATTCTGGCTTCCCCCTTGGGTGTATTCCCACTTTGCAGTGGCCCCTTTGTGTGCACTGTTCCTCACTCAGCATGTCTCCTGGCACCTCTGTTCCCCTCATTTGCGCTCCTGGGAAGTGGCCCAGGGGTCTGTGGAGATGCCTGGGTGTGGTGATGGAGCAGGAGCCAGCAGGCAGTGCTGGGGGAGCCTCTGCAGAGCTGAGCAGTCACCCCCTCCTCTGCCAGCCCCACCTCTGTGCTGCCATTCCAACCCAGCCCTCTCCTAAATGACTTGCTGGACACCAAAGAATGATAAATGCTTTTGGAAAGGGAAAAATTAAAAAAAATAAAGGCAAGCAGAGCAGCACTGACCAAGCTCTCTGCACTGTTTTGAGCTGCCCTTCAAATCGAACAATGCAGCTCTGAGATCAGATGTCTCCTGTCAGAAGTGCACAGGGCACTGTGCAACTAAGCAGATCTGAAGGGCTGACCTTCTCACACAGGGCTGGGCATAAATAATTTGCTTCATGGTTCTACCTAAAGGATCAGTCCTGAGAGAAGGATGCAAATTTAAAAGGTGGCCTTCAAATTAATACAAGCAATGGAGGAACATAAGAATTGTCAGGCTAGATCAGGCCCTTCTTGCTTAGGTTTATATTGTGATTTAAAACTAAAATAGCTGCTTCTTCAGAGCAAAGTAGGAGAACTTGCTAGCAGGACGCCCACACATTGTATCTTCCCCATCTTTAACAATTAACATTTAGTTTCAGGCCTGATGAACAAAGAAGAATCCCCCTTGCTCAGTGCTGTTGGTGTAATTGACACCTCTAAGTGCTCTCTATTAATGGAAATGCTTTCAGTCTTCAGGTTCCTCCTGACTTGCTGAGTGTTGGTTATGCTTGCACTCATTTGGGACCAGGTATGGAGACAGAGACAGACAAAGATGGTTCCTTTTCCATCCTTTAGAATCCCCACCTTTGTCCTCCTGGACTGTTTTCTTTGCTGGATATTAATCAGCAGAACCTCTCCATTTTCCTACTGTACTGCCACATTCCTTGCTTCAGACAAAAATATTCACAATTAAGTTGCTTGTGCCTCTTTTTGAGCACCAATCCTGTTCTTTCTAGCTCACCTTGATGAGCATTTTCAAGCTGTTTGGTTGTTCCCTGACTCCTGCCCCTGCTTTGAGCCAGGGTGACACTTCCATGTATTAAATGAGACACCTATGTGTCCAAGGACATGGCAGATCCCTGGAGCCAATGGATTTTGCTGTCTTGTCCCAGCCCTGTGGAGCTGAAGGAGCAGGGCAGGAGTGTCAGGGGCTCAGGGGCTCATTCTCTGAGGGCTCTGGACCTGCTCCAGGAGGGAGGGTGACCTCTGAGTCCCCAGAATTGCCTCTGCTGCTCCTCTTGCTGGGAGATTCTGCTCTGGCTCCTTCCTGCTGTGCACCTGATTTATGCACTTCATTAAATCTGCCCCCATTTCCTCTTTCCCCTGAGAGGGTTCCTCGCTCCTCTGGAAATACATTTTCCTTCATGGATTTCACGAGTGGATCATTCGATGGATTTCTTTCACCATCCCAACGCCATTTCTGCCTTGAGCTCTGGTTTCAGCTGGGAAACAGCAGGAGAGGGTGGAAGCAGAGCAGCAGCAGTTCACTTTGAGCCTGGATCCAACTTCAGAAAGACATGAAAATGCAGGAAGATAGGAATCCTCCTAAGATGGGCTTCAGCAGCATTTCTGAAGTTTGTGGGTGTGGGGTGTGGTTGTGGGATGTGAGATGTGGGGTGTGGTTGTGGGATGTGAGATGTGGGGTGTGGGTGTGGGATGTGGGATGCAGATGTGGGATATTGGCTGGGGATGGCTTGGCAGGGAGGGACAGATATTCCCTGCTTGCAGAGTTCCTGTGGGAGGTACAAGCAAGGTTGTAGGGAAACGTGAGGTGGGCTGGGGAATTTCACTTTTTTTCAAAGCATTTCTGTAAATCAAAAACTACCCAGCTGTTCTCTGGGTGCCTACAAGCACTTTCCTGTCCAGAGATGATCCTCTCTCCAAGGGAGCATTGGGAATAAGAGCCAGGCCAGGCTGGACAGGGCTTGGAGCAGCCTGGGATAGTGGAAGGTGTCTCTGCCCACGGCAGGGGCTGGAATGGGATGAGCTTTAAAATCCTTTCCAACCCAAACCATTCCATGATTCACCAATTCTAAGTGGTCAACTCTTCCGAAAACCCTCCCCAACCACTCCTTAATCCATATTTATGAGGAGATCCTGGTGTTTTCACCCGGCTCAAACCTGGAGTATTTTAGCAGGAGACAAGCAGGAGATGTCTGTCTCTCCCTTCCCTCACCGACAGCACACATCTCAAATTGCAGCAGATACAGAGCTTTTCTCCTGTCTGTCAAATGTAAGAACAGTTTTTGATCCGCTTTAGAGAAAATCAAAATGTTTAATCTAGAAAAGCTTGAAATGCATCACCAACCCATCCACCCCCTTTCCTTTTTCTTACAGGGCCAGCTGCTGATGCAGTGGAAGTCCTTGCAGGTTTGAGTGTTCTAAAGCTGCACGTTTGGTGAGAACATTATTTCTTCCCAAATGTGAACCTTTTTCCTTTGCTTGCATCTCTTGGTGACAAGCTCACACTGACACACATTACTGGCCATTGATTCTTCATTGAGATGCTCTCAATTCTTCAGTGAGAAACTTTATTGGAACTATTTACTCCCTGTGAAACAAATCTAACAACTTTTAGAGAGCTCTTGTGATGACATCAAGCAGCCACAAAACTGTGGTGCTGCACCCTGGTTCAGAATTG
The DNA here is from genome assembly GCA_013396875.1 of Vireo altiloquus. Taxonomy (NCBI): domain Eukaryota; kingdom Metazoa; phylum Chordata; class Aves; order Passeriformes; family Vireonidae; genus Vireo; species Vireo altiloquus. The sequence continues at coordinate 120,185 of VZRF01012989.1, read as the reverse complement.
ACTTGCTCAGCAGTTTCATGTGTTATCACCTCCTCCTTTCCTCGTTTTGCCAGAGATGGCAAAAAAACTCCTGAGGTTCCCTCAATTTTGTCTTTTTTCTTATGCAAGAGAAGCAAGTCTGACCAAATTCATGGAGTCCTCGACCTCCCTTTTTACAAGCTGAGGTCTGTTTGCATCTTGTAAACAAGTTTTAATATTCTTTAAAAAATCTCCGTAGAGCTGAATTCATATTTCATTAAAGTATTGATGCCTTAAATGGCTCCCTAGAAACAGAGACCAGACAGGAATAAAGGAATAAAGGAGGGATTGATTGGAAAGGCCTTCAGAGGTCACACTCTGGGCTCCAGAGGCTCCTGCCTCAGTGCATCCCAAAATGGACAATGCCAGCTCCCGAGTTCTTCCCACTTTGATATCAGCATCAATTGCCCAAGCAGAAGCCAGGCAAGGATGGAATTTGCCCAAGCTTGCCCCCCTCTCCCCAAGATGAAGGTTTGCAGTTGTTGGGCCCAGGAGGGTCTGGGTGTCCTTGGAGAGCGAGCTGGAGAGGCTTTGTTATGTCAGTGTGAGCATGAGAGAACAGCACTGAACGAGCTCCAGGGAGCTGCAGAGTTACACTGGGCACTGCAGGGCTGGGAACAGAGAAAAGTTAAAACCTAAGGCATCAGTATCAAGTCTTGTCTTAAGTCCAAAACCTTGGACATCCCAAGTATGAGACTCCCACAGAGCTGCTCTAATTTGGGACAGGATATTCTCCTCCTGAGTTAACACTCAATATTTCACTGAGGTTTTTTTTAACTTGTTCCTGTGTTGGAAAACAGCAAAGACAAGTATTTGCTCTCCATTTCATCTCTCCCTCGGGACTTTGCTTAACCTGCTGCTCATTCCTTTCCTGAGGTAAATTCATGGGTTTGTTCTTTCTTTGTGTAGGAGGGGAAAAAAAAAATCTTTGCCATCAGTGCCGTGTGAATCTCTGCCAAGCTGGTGTGAGCTGTTCCTGGGCATGGGTGGGCACCAGGCAGGTCCTGGCAGGGCTGAGGGGCTGCTTGGCTTTGGAGCCTTGTGCTGCTCAGTGATATCTGCTGCTCATCACAACCACGCAGTTCCTATGGGCCACACGGCCAAGAAATGAAATGTTGGAGTTACACTTGTGAGTTTTACTTACCACAGGACTGCAGAAATAACACTTCTGTACCATCAAATGACTGATTTTAAGGCTGTCTCCTAAAGAGGACTCTGGGCAGCCCCCACCAAACCAAAGCATTGAGTGCTGGAGTCCAAGAAAAGCTGGAAAACTTTCCCTGCTCCTGTGGAGGTCACTTTTCCCCCAGAGCTCCCCAAGGTAACTCAACCTTTGACTTAAGTCCCTGAGAGAAGCTCCCTTCACTTCTGGACGAGCTGAAAGCATCAAAAGTATGAAAAAAATTTTGTTTAGTGTACCACAGAGTGTGCATTTGTAGTTTTAAGTTTTGCTATATATAGTATATGGAGACAACATGGACAATCCAGGGCGTTGGCTCTGGCTTCTTCTTCCTTCTCCTTCTTCTTCCTTCTTCTTCGTCTCCATTTTCTGTAATTCAGTAGTTGGTAGAAAGAACTCAAGGTAGAAGACATATGTTAATGAAATTAGTAATTATTGGTACTGAATACCAAAATAGAACACATAATGATCAATAATTGGGTGATAAAGTTTTAAAAACTGTCCGTGCACAGGAGCTGCAGCCATTGCACGTTTGGAAGCAGCAGCAGAAGGTTGTGCTTCTGAAATTTAGATAAGAAATAATAAACAATCCTTGAAACTGCAACAAGAAGCTTCATCTCCTGATTTGTTGATGTGGGACCATGAATGACAGAAGAAAAAGCCGAGCCAGGAGCTTGGATCCCAGGCTCCAGTGATTGAGAGCCCTCTGAGCAGGGGAGGAAACCCATGGTGTGTCCCAGATCTGTACAGAACCAGGGCTGAGGCACTGACGTGGTGCATCCCTGACCACTTGCTTGTTTCAAACCCCAACACACTCCCCAAATCTCTGCCCTTCCTCAAGGGCTCCTCTTGGTCTCTTGCATCTCCCCCACACAGCAAAGTGCTGGGGGATGGTGCCACCACAGATGTCTGAGCTTTCTGCTTTGCTAAACTCACATCCATTATTATAACATGCAAATTCCTTGGCTGGGAGAAGAAGGAAGTGCACATTTCTTTTCTCTTTCATAATCATCTTTGCTAGTCATAGGGCAGTTGGAATAATGTGTTCTCTTTCAAATGAAAACAAAGGCATAAAAATAGAGCTTCAGAACCCAGAACAGCGGCAAGATCTTTAAATAAATCCCCTCAGAATACTCAATTTTCAAATTAGTTCCTTCAAATAGATTCACTATCTCACCTTCTCTCCAGAAGATGTTTTTATCAGATCCAAAACTAAGGGGTGTTTAGTCAGAAGAGCTTAAGGGAGGCTTTTCTAACAACTGCCTGTTAGACCTTAGCCAAAATCAAATGTCTGTTTGTGCCTAGGTACATCCAGTTTTCTTTGCAGTTTTCCTCGGCGCAGTTGTTCATTCTTTGCAGTTGTCTCCATTCCTGGCCCCTGCTGTTAAATTGCTGCTGCATTTCCCTGCAGAGGAGGCTGCACTTTATTGAGAGATGAAGTGATTCCAAATAATCCATTGTCCAAGGCAGTGACTATTTTTCTTTAGGGAAAGCCCCTTAGCTGGAATGTGCAGCTTAGCAAACAAATAAAACAATGCCAAACTCTCTCGTGGATGAAAGAAGGGGGAGAAACCTCTGGATTTACTTGGTGGAATGAAATGAATGCATTGTCTGGGCAGTGTCCATCACCTCATCCTCTCACACTGAGGGAGAGGGTCACAGGAGCAGGCAGGGTGTCTGCTGACCCTGGGGACTTGAGGCTGGCTTGCAGCAAAGAAAACATCCCTGGAGGGAGGCAAATCCCTCAGAGAGCTCACAGCCTGGAAATCTCTGCCTGAGCTACCCAGAGCTGCCTCCTTGGGGCACCATGAAGCACCCTGGTGATGCCAAGAACTGCAATCCAAAAGAGCCTCCTCCCCTTTTCCCCGAGGCCAGTGAATTACCACAGACCTGGCAGGGCTGACTCTTCCCTGTAGTTCCTGCCTGCTCAAGGAAAATCCTGGATGTGAGCAATGGAACAGGTCAGGGAACTGAGAGCATCGCCAGGCTGGCAGCGAGGATTTCACACTCGAGCAGATTGTTGTTGCCATTCCAGCACCTCCAGCACGGGGCTGGCTGGAGCACGAGTGCTGGGGCTTGGCAAACCCAGCTTTTGGGTTCTGGCTTTTCCACAAACTCGCTGTGTGAATTTTGGCAACTTGCTTAATTTCCCTGAGCGTGATCCAAAACCTGGGGAAGTCAAGGAGAGTCCTGGAGCTTAAATTAGCTGTAAACAGGCTCCTTAGGTCTGTGTTTCTAGTCTTTAACGTGGGGAGTGCACTGCCTCTCCTGTATTGGCTGCAAACTCTGCATGACAGGGTTTGTTCCTGGCTGTGAGCACAGCAGAGCCCTGATTTGGGTTGGCATTATGGAGGTTTGAGGCAAACAGAACCTGTGAGCAACCTGCAGGTACAGGAACTCAGCTGGGTGGTGAGTGCCATCCTCCCAAATTCTGTGCTGCTCCTGTGTGGGAATACAGAACGGAAGGCTCATATCTACCCACTGCAAAAATAAAACCACCCAAAGAGGGTCAGGGTTAGCCTGGATGCAGGGGTTGCACTGGTAGTGAAAGAACAGGGATATTGTTGTAGAATCCCAGAATTCCAGAATGGTTTGGGTTGGAAGGGACCTTCAAACTCATCCCATTGCACCCCCTGCCATGGGCAGGGACACCTTCCACTGTCCCAGGCTGCTCCCAGCCCCATCCAACCTGGCCTTGGACAATGCCAGGGATCCAGGGGCAGCCACAGCTGCTCTGGGCACCCTGTGCCAGGGCCTGCCCACCCTCACAGGGAAGGATTTTTTCCTAATTCCCAATCTAAACCCACTCTCTCAGTTAGAAGCCATTCCCTTGTCCTGTCACTCCAAGCCCTTGTCCAAAGTCCCTCTCCAGCTCTCCTGGAGCCCCTTTAGGCACTGGAAGTTTCTGAGGCTGATGGTCCTGTAATAGTCCAAGAACAGGAGTGGAGTGGAGGGAATTAGGGCAGAATTTCACTTAAAGGCAGAAATCCTTCAGTTTTAGTCCAAAACTCCTCATTAAACCAGAACAGCAGGATTCTAGTTCCCCTTGTCCTGCTCACACGAGAAGTTGCTCTCCCTGTTTTATAAGTCCCCTTTGGGAACTCAGTGGAGTCCCAGAGCCTTCTCCTCTCCAGGCATATTGGTGTGACTTTAGCAGGAAGAAGGATTCCTGCAGGCATTTCCTGGTCTGCAAAAGGCTTTTGCCTCCTGGGGCAGAGCCCAGCACAGCACCTTTCCTCTCAGAGCTGGCTCCTTTTCTGCTCCGTGGTGTGTGTGAATTGTGAGGGCAAAGCTGGGGCTGTTTGCACCTCTGCCCACAGGGTCTGGGCAGGAACTGCTGTCTCTCCCCACTTCCCTTTCCATCTTCTGCAGGAATCCACAATCCAGCTCCTTCCCTCAGCTCCTGCACAGCCTGAGGAGCACAGCTACACCCAGAGATGGGCTCTGCATTCCTGCATGGAAATGTCAGCCAAGTGACCCTCGTTCCCTGCGAGCCACAGCGCTGGGGACATCACTTACCAGCCAAGTGGGTCACAATCCAAGTCCCCTTCTCACACAAACTGTGCTCAAGGCCTAGGCAAGCCATGGAATTCTGCTCCCAGCAGCTGTGGAGCTGAGCTGGTGCTCGTGCCCCAGGCTGGGGGTGGAGTTCTGTGGGGTCACATATGGATTTGGGAACAGTGGTGGCTCCGGGATGGATCTAGGGGGGTCTGGATAATAAATTTGGGGCTCTTCAGTAGCCAAGGAGAGGAGGATGTGGGATTGCAGCAAAGGGTAGCTCAGGGCGCTGGAATTTTGAATCTGTGAGAGGAGGATTAGGGAGGGCTGGGATGGAGAGACATGAGGAGTTCCAGGGTGTGGGCAGGAATTGGGAAGGCCAGGCTGGAGGGGCACTGGAGCTGATCTAGTGCGTGGCATCCCTGTCCTTGAACTAGTTGAGGTCCCTCGTGACCCAAACCGGCGTGTGACCTCTCAGAGGAAGGACACCCTGGGGACACTCTGTGTCTCAGGACTCAGCACGAGGGCCAGGACAGCTTTCCCTGAGCTGTGTGCCCCTGTTCTCCTGCTGGAAGCTCAGTTAGCTCTGGGAATTCTGGCACAGGATGTTGTACCTGAGCAGGGACAGCGGTGAGAGAGACTCAGGGAGGATCTGAAGCCGAGTGGTTTCACGCTTTTAACTAAAAGCCTTCAGATCACCACTGGCCTAGGCAGGAACAGGCAGGTTTCTCCCAGCCCTTACTGCACTGCCACAGCAATTTATGGCTCCCGAGAGCTTTGCTCATTTAAAAAGTGCCCGTGGAAGCATTTCTCATGGAAAGGCTTTCCAGCATATTTTAATGGAGAAGGAGTGAGTGCATTTGTTTGAAGTGGTGCACTAGAAAGCTGCTCCAAGCCTGGCAGAAACAAACTGTGATGTAAAGAAAGTCTCGTTGTGAACCCTTCCTGACAGATTTGAAAGACAAGCCCATGCCCAAGAACTCCTACAGCATTCTGCCTGATTTTGGACTCTCCAGTAAAACTTTCAGTTCCGATGGCTTTTGCTTTTGCAGCTCTGTTCCTGAGGTCAAATCTAAGGTTGTGCAACTGCAAAATGTAGATTTAGGACTCGTGTTGCTCCCTGGCGCTTTTTATTCTTTCAGTGCTACCCTAAGTTTCATTAACCTGGAGTTAAACTAAGGTTATGCTGGTGGATGAGCATAATAAAATGCACTGCCTGGGCTGAGGAACATATTTCTTTCATGGTGCTTTAAGAGGTCTATAAAGCTGTGATTAAATGATGTCTAAGCTTAGCTCTTCTGCAGCATCTTGCTGAGAGCAGAATCAAAACCTTGTTGGGACCTTGTCTTTAATACAGCACTGTCACAACGAGGTGCAGAGCCACCAGGCACAGCAACTCTGCTTATTTTAAGGCAGCGACAGCTGAGGTGCCAGTGGCCCTCTGCAAATGCCTGTAACATGATGCTCACGTAAGGAACAGCCCAATTCATCCTGAGGCCCAGGAATGTGTTGGTGTGTGCTCAGGGAGTAGCTGGCACAGCAGGGAGGGCTCAGAAATCCCAGCCCAGCACTGAGCTGGGGCTTTGGAAGGCACGAGACGTGCAGGGTTTGTTCAAGGGAAACAGCTGCATGCAAGAGAGGAAAAAAACACGGAGAAAGGGAAAGAAAAAAAAGAAAATGAGGCAGTCAGAGGGGCAGAAACAGCATGGAGCTGTGCCAGGGAGGGTCAGGCTGGAGATGAGGGAAAGGTTCTTCCCAGAGGGTGCTGGGCACTGCCCAGGCTCCCCAGGGAATGGGCACAGCCCCGAGGCTGCCAGAGCTCCAGGAGCGTTTGGGCAGCGCTGCCAGGGATGCCCAGGGTGGGGTTGTTGGGGTGTCTGTGCAGGGCCAGGGGCTGGGCTGGATGATCCTGGGGGTCCCTCCCAGCTC